>JAMAGL010000026.1:0-258718 GCA_023626215.1 Talaromyces sp. PL2406 | reverse complement strand
ATTTCTTCTTTATTCTTTTAAAATATTGCATATTATTTCTCTTTACTTCACTGATCAAATAACCTGCTAAGAATATTACTTTTTATATTTTTTTCTTACTAATTATTATATTAGTTATTTATTACTTTATCTTTAATTAGACTAAAGAATATTACTTATCTATATTTTTTATCTATAATTTAACCTTCTTTACTAATCTTAATAGAGCTAGTTTTTTTTAAGCTATTTCTTTTCTTAAGTAGCTATTAGAGTTATATAATTCTTTTTTTTAAGTAGACTACTATAATAATAAGGATTAATAGGATTGAATAGTACTTAATTATTTATAACTATGATAAGTAGGCTTATAAGTAGATAAGCTATATAATTATCTAAATTATAGACTATAATATAATAAGCCTAGTATAAATACTACTCTATTATATATTATTTAAAAGAGATAGCTTATTAATCTAGAGTTAATCCTTAGTTTATATAGAATCTTTAGCTATAGTATTTGTCTAAGAGTTAGAGATAAGTAAAGAAGTATAAAAAAATATTTAAAATCTTATAGAGATTTTAAGATATTATTTAAGCTTTCTAGGAGGGATATTTATATATTATATTATATTAGGTTAATTCTATATATATTCTCTCTATAATCTATTAAGCTTGGGTGTGGAAGCTAAACTAGACTTAGAGGTGAAGAGTTTAGAGTTGAGATTCTATAGCTAGTATATTTATCTAATATTACTCTCCCTGAGTGATTTCTAGTGAAGTATAGATGTTTGATGGGTATATTGTAATGATATGGTTGACTGACTTGGATGGATTAAAGAGCATGTGTTGTTTAAAGCGGTAAATGAAAGATTAAATCTATTAAAAAAATTTTTGAAAAGAAAACAAAGTGACTGAAAGTTTGATGGGCTATGTGATGAATAATATTAATAAGATATCATATGGGACGTGAATTTGAGCTTTTAAATGAATACTTATAATTTCCCGTCTATATGTAGAATGTTATATTATAATTTCTATATAAATATAAGCTAATTATCTCGAGTAAACACTTATCTGTGATTTTGTATTTTTTTAGAAGGCAGCCAGTACCGTTTTGCGTTGTAAGATAGTTGCTAGTATTATGAGAGGTTTTATATATGATCTAGTAAATCTCCTCTTCTAAAATGAAGTATTTAGTATTAAAATAACTTATATATATATTCTTGATAGAGATGTATGTTATTTCTGTATTAAAGATAAGCTAAAATTAGTAAGAGTTGCTGCTATTCTTGAGCCTAATATAAGCGAATTTAGGAGATAAATTCCCTTGCTATAAGGTGATGAATCCTCCATACTTACTGCACTTACTGAGTCTTGTGTGTATATATTAACAGTTAGGTGAATGCTCTATATAATTTGGAGGCTAGTAAATACTAGTCAAAATATATATAGTATATCTATAGTTTGAATTATTGTAAATTTTTTTGGGTGTATTTGTATAACTTTATACTTTTTCAAGATTATAACTAGCCCTAAAATTTGATCTCTGTGATGGAACTTATTCCGCTCTTGAGAAATATGATACCTAGTACGCTCTACTGTGTTTAATGGTAATAGTACATGTATCTTATACCTATAAAGGTTTGACTTTTAGGTATTGATTACCCTTGTGTTTTACTCATACTACTGTGCCACTGTGCTGAAAAAAGATTATTACTTCTGTAATAAATAGTATGGTAAGGCTTCTTTCTGTACTATGGCTGTGCTGGAATCTTGGATATAGTTATAAAAAGTTTTGGTTATGACACAAACAGCTTCTTACACATGGGTCTATTTATAAGATAGCTATATTCACGCTTATTCATTGGACTGAATTCTAATATGATATACTCAAAAATCTTACTATGTATGCCATGAGATCTTATTCTATATAATAGTCTCGCTATTATATATTAACTTATTATTGTCCTCTAGACTAGGGCTTTATACTTGGAAGCTTAAGAATCAAGATACTTTGTTCATCTGATCTAAGGATCTATTAAGTAGCAAAAGTATATTAGGTATATTAAAAAGGCGTAGCTTCTTATGAGAGAAGTTTGAATATTTGTCTTAAAGGCTTATTAGACCCCTTGAAAAATATATCTCTATAATAATTGCTAGTACTATTTATAATAATATATTTTTACTATCATACTAGGGCACTGAAATCACTGAGGATAATAGTGTATATAATAACATTTATTGATCTACTAGATAGGTATTATAATACTAAATAATCTTTAAGCATGTCAAATAATAGCAGTAGTGATGGTATGTTATATGAAGATCTATATATGGAGATTAAGATCTATCTTATAAGGAGGAAAGAGGTTGGATCTTGAACTATTGGCTATCTCTGTATATCTTGAAGAGTTTTAAAGGTAATCGCTAGAGCGTCTATATAAAATCCTAAGCTAAGGATATCTCTACTAGCTTTGTTAAATATGCTTTATGTTCTCTACTAGAAGCTTAGACAACTAAGAGATATAGCTCTTTATAGTTATATTAAGTCTATAGCTCTTATTCTGGATTTTAGTCTGCTAGACCGTGCTGTTGTGTTGGGCTTTGCTTATAGGGTTCTGTAGCTTAAGCTATAATAATGATATATACTAGGAGAGCTTCTAGCGATGTTTTCAAAAGACAATGCTTCAGAATATGGAACTGAGATGGATGGAGTGAAGAACGACTTATTTTGCGATTTTATATATCCCTGGTTTATTTGATATTGTATTAACATTCTTTGTAATGAGAATAATTCTAATGAGGGACTATGATAGAGGAATAATATAAGATAATTTGCTACTTTATAATATAAATTAGATAGTGAGGGCGTAAAGAATACTTAGATGAAATATTGAGTATGTGGCTAGTACTGAGTGAATAGTGAGTAGCTGATTATGCTTAGTGAGTGAAAATATGGATCTAGATTTGGTTACGTGATGATGCTGAGCTGCTTAGGGAGTGTGAGCCTGGACTGAAATCTACTTAGTGAGCGGGACCATGAGCGGTCTCATAAAAGTGGCGGCAGCTGAAAAAGGAAAGCCCCACCTGGCAGGAAAAATCAAGTTCGTATAGTGACCTAGGTATGCGATGCAAGCATGAATACAATGAGATAGGCAATGAGAACTGATGAAACAGCGAGCACAATGTGATGGCCATTGCCTCGAACAACTCGGCTTCTTTGTTCGACTTGTCCCAGCCCAACTAGCTGTACTGAGAATCCTGGAATCAGGTATGTATACCCTCTCTGCTCAATTCGTGCACCTCCCCCAACTACCTGCTGAATTTGAATGCTGGATCCCGGATCTCCGATCACTCGTATGGACGGTTGGAGTTGTCGATTCTGCTCAAGTTGGTGATTTTGCTGGATTTGTTGCTGGCTTTGAAGTTGCTCACGTTGCCGGTCTTGCTCATGTTGCTGATTTCGGGATTGTTCTTCGCGTCGAAGTTGGTCAAGTCGATCTTGTTTAAGTTGCTGTTGCTCGCGTTGAAGTTGCTCACGTTGCCGGTCTTGCTCAAGTTGCTGATCTCGGAATTTTTGCTCGCGTCGAAGTTGGTCAAGTTGATCTTGTTCTTGCTCGCGTCGACGCCGGTCAAGTCGATTTTGTTCTTGCTCGCGTCGACGCCGGTCAATTCGATCTTGCTCAAGTTGCTGATTTCGGATTTTTCGCAGAAGTTGCTCAAGTTGATACTGTTCAAGTTGCAGATCTAGCCGAAATTGACGAAGGTGCTTAGAAACCCGCTGTATTTGCCGAGATTCATGCCAGACTTGCCGATCTTTCTGAGACCAAAAACATGGAAGCGTGAACTGTGGAATACTTTCAACGTCCCATCTGTAACGATCTGTTATCTCCGCATTCAGAATGTTGTACGGCTGACAATCTGGAACTTTGACAGCGATTGACTCGAGGGATGGCATGGTACGGAAATGTCGATCAATCAGTGACAGCAGCATCGCTGCCTGCGCCTCATTATTGAATGCCGTCCGGCTTGTGGACTCCAAATAGCTGCAAACTGGGCCAAAAAACAGCTGTTTCAAACTTGGACAGTGCATTTGAAGCATGTCAACAAGACGAGAACTATGCTCGAAGAGGCGGTATTCGTTTTTGCGCTTGTCATAGTAGTAATCCGGAAATTGCGTGAGTATACGCCGGATATGCCTTGCGTTTTGGCCAATTCGCTCGAGAAACCTCGCAGTTCGCGGAAGTTCGCACGTGCCATTGGTGCATTCAAACCCACATTCATATCGATCTCGACTGAAGTCAAATGTGATTGCCGAATAGAAGAATGACGTCCATTCATCGTGGATGGCCTTGTTTGTATACGTGAGATTGATGTGGATGGACTCTCTTTCTACCCATGGCCGTTCCTCTGGCCATGGAATGACAGGGTCCGCGACCAGCAGATTCTTGTAGATGATGTTTCGTATTTCCCCAGGAAGTCTAACGAAGTCAAACATCTTGGTTGTTTGGCGATGCTATGTGATAGTAAGATTGACTTGTTTAGTTGGACTAAGAAATCGTACAAAGATGATGTGCACGGTAGGCAGAAGCGATGATGTGGACTTCAAGAGTCCGGGAGTTAATTTATACTAAATAATAAACAAAACAATTGTCACGTGGATTTGATTATGAATATGACCGGGCAATTCCGTGTGATCTATGGGTTATCAGATTCACACTGTACGTATGACAGAATGACATTCACCGGCAATCACCGTAAAGTTCAGCCTTAGAGTAGACAGGTTTCCCCTCCCTGATATTATGGGGAAGGTTCAAGCAAAGTGAGCATTGTGCATAACTTTGATGAGTGAGCATATAGAATTTGAAGGTATTCAGCAATTCATCTCATGGTTCATGAGCCTCTAGGGCTGGCATGAATATCCAAGGTACGGTGCCTGCAAGTACCTAGACAACCCCTGCCTTGGATATGACGGATCCCTCCATGGACTGGAAACTTACCGGTAACAATGGTTCTTTGTAGACAAAGAAATGACCCAATTCCTAAAATGGAAAATACTCCTCATACAAAGACGCCGAACCCCGATCAAGATCCTAAACAACGACAAGACTCTGGACAATCTTCATAGTCTCTTCTTTGATAGAACTGATGATATTGTAAGATAGTACGTCCCTTTTCCAGGATGATCTCCAGCAGCAAGTCTAAGTACATATATCCTAATTGTTCGAGTGTATCTCGTCGGACATTTCCCGAACGAGCAACCGCAGAAAAAGATAGTAAAATAGGTTAGATACAATTGGAATGTTGTAAAGTTACAAATCTCGAAAGTAATAAAATCGTAAAATCATGACTGCAAGTAGCTGAGAACAATCTTCGGCTTGTAGGCACGACTGACTCGCATTGCACTATATGTTCGAGAGTTGGCAATCAATAAAGATAGACAGTGATTCATCTCCACTTGAAGCAATTCTATTATCTTGGTACTACGTAAGGAGGATTTCCTCTTGCAAAATCAATCTATTGTCCTAACATACCTATCTAGGATCATGACATATGATCGTAGCTCATGCTTGCACCAGCACAACTCCTGAAACTATCGCAAATGTCTGTTGTATCTGAAACCTGG
Organism: Talaromyces sp. PL2406; assembly: GCA_023626215.1. Lineage (NCBI taxonomy): Eukaryota > Fungi > Ascomycota > Eurotiomycetes > Eurotiales > Trichocomaceae > Talaromyces > Talaromyces sp. PL2406. The sequence continues at coordinate 253,113 of JAMAGL010000026.1, read as the reverse complement.
AAATAGATCTTCCATAAGGGCAATCGACAGTGATGTTGTACCTGTTGCCATGCTTCCTCTCGCCCCCTCGTTGATTGCACCATTCTCACCATTCTCATCGTTGTCATCACCGTCTTCATCGCTATCTTCATTACCCCCAGCATCTATGTCATCGCCCTCGTCATCATCATCGTTGTCATCACTATTCCCATCTTCGTCATCGCCGCTGTCTTCATCTTCATCTTCATCTTCATCTTCGTCTTCGTCATCATCATCATCGTAATCATCGCTCATCCATTCGAAATCTTCCGGATCGATCATGTCAACTTCCCACCCACATTCCTCTTCCATTTCATCCATCAATTCATAGTACTCCTCACAATCAGGGACCCTCACGAAGATTGAACGAAGAGATTGAATTCTCCTGAGCAGGCTATCAATTCGGTATAGCAAGTCGAGAGTCTCATCTGGTTTGTCAACAGCGACGTCAAGTAGAATGCTCAACATCAAGGTAGAGCCTAAAACCAACTTCTTCAAATCTGGACAGGTACTTGCAATCTTTGTGACAATTTCGACGGTGGGTGTAGAGAGCCAGGACTCTTCCCAGAGCCTAGGATGCTCGCAGATGATTTGGGGAAAGTCGATCTTGATGCTCTGGATATGTTTCGCGTTCTGGCCGATTCGATCGAGAAACGCGATTACCCGCCGAGCTGAACATGCAGGACAATGGTGTATGTCGCAGTTGGTGCCATTTGTGCTGAAGTCGAACGTGATTCGCGAATAGAACAACGAGCCAAACTCGTGGTGGATGGTCTTGTTGTTGGTGTAGAGAAGGTTGACAGGCAGGGTATCCTCCTTTGCCCATGGAGAAATCGGTCCTTCAAACACGAGCAGATGGTCGTAGATCAGGTTGCGAATTTCGCCAGGCAGTTCGAGGAAGCTGACCATGTTGTTTTTATTGAGCTCGATGAAGTTGAGGATTGCAGGTGATATGTGGGAGGGGTTGAGTGTCTGGGTGGAAGGTGGCAGGTGGCAGATTTTATGTCGCAAACACTGAAGGGTTTGTTGACCAGGTCAATGTCAGCGGGCAAACCCATCCACCACCGCCATCGGTTTGACTGTTCAGGTCTCATTCAGGTAATATGACAGTTCAAATTCTTTTTGCGGCAACAATGAACTGGTTCTTCCCGGTTATTAGTGCTCAGTATGGTGGGTGTTGCAATGTCAGAGCATTCTCATCCTCACGATACTCAACAGTATGGCCATTGCTCAGTCGAGAGCATCGTCACTGTGGCGTTTATAAGGCTTGTAAGCATTTAGTCAGTCTTAATTGCTAGATTCGCCTTGTAACTAACATAAGCATGTTCCTCGCTATCTTTCAGCCATTGGTACCTAGATATGCAGTCATCAGATCTAGGATCAGACCGGTCAGATGAGACAAAGGTACATGTAGCTTATTAGCTTATTCTTCCAAGCCACCATCACTACCGTCTTCGTCAAGCGGGTTAGGGCCATCGTAATCACTCTCATCGTGGTCGAACTCGTCATCTGTGCCATCTTCAGACCCGCTACTGTGACCTTCATAGGTAGTATCAGTAGCATCATCACCATCCTCTTCTTCTTCTTCCGGTTCACTGCCATCCTGGATTGACTCGTCGTCAAAGCCTCTGTCGAACTGCCTTGTGTTGCGGCTATGACCGTCCTCACTGGCCTCATTTCTCGACCCGGAAGAGTTCTCACCCAACTCGCCAATGTCGTTGTTTTGCGGAAGAGGCCGATTGTGGACGCCAATGTCTAATGCAGGTCCTGATACTAACTTAAATGACGGTGGTGACCTTCTCTATTGCTATTGCGATTGATTAGTCTCGGAGACCATCCGTCTTGCGACTAGTGTTTTACCTCCATGACTTTCCGCCCGTAATGATGCGTGATTTCATCACTAATCGTGCAGTATGAATCGCTAGCCAGAACTGCGACGGTAATAGACCTGAGCGATGGAAATGCTTGCAATCGATGATTCACCAAGGACAATACATCGCTGGTCTTTTCGGGACTCTCGAGATACGGCGAAACCCTACCGTCGAACGCGCACACACTTTCCGTCTGGTCTGGAAGAATTTGATAAAGCAGGCATTATCAACGATGTGATCAATGCTGGAGAAAAAACTACGGATGGCTGCGATTGGAGAGACGCGGACTGTAGCCTTTTTCCAGGCCTCAATCCTCCTCCCAACGATCCTACCTTTACTGTCTGCCTCTCCCAGCTCAGGCTGGGAGAAATTCTCCTCCGCAAAGTAAATGAAACAGGAAACGCCGAAGTAGTCTTTGACGAAACATTTTAACGACTTGAACAGCGAGAGGGGTGTGTTACATATTGGACAACGGGTAATGAAGGCCATGAGACGGAAAGCGTCTGCCAGTTCTTGGTTGGTGCAGATGGAGGACGCAGTTCAGTAAGACGCAGCCTTGGTATTGAACTAGAAGGACAGACCTTTGAGCGGCTACAATTCGTGGCTGTTAACTTTGGGTATTCCTTGAGAGAGGCTGGTTGGAAAGCAGCTACTTATATAGTCGACCCGACTGACTGGGGCATCGTCTTTAAACGTGGTGAGGACAATAGTTGGCGATTTGCTACGGGGGTTAGAACATCGGGTCTTGAAAGGGGAAACACACCCAGTGAAGGTACTATAAAGACAGTCAAGGGTCGACTGTCTCGAATATTACCTGGTGATACGAGTCGAATCGAGTACGAAGCCATGGTGCCTTATACTTTGCACCAGCGACGTGCTACTAGCTTTACTAGCTTCCAAAAAGGGAATGTCTTGCTGGCTGGGGACGCAGCACATGTAAGCTGCAATTTGTCCATGCATTGTGCCTGACTAGCTGCGCCAACGGCCCACCCTTAGCTAAAACCCCGTTGGCGGCCTCGGCCTTACCACAGGGCTTCTGGATGCTGCTCACCTGGCAAAGGCTTTGCGAGAAGTTTTCGTTCAACAAGTGCACTCAGATGCACTTCTGGTGACTTACGCTGAGACACGGAGGCGGATTTTCCTTGATCGGATGAATCCGATAACCAGGTCAAATCTATATAGAATCTTTTCGCAAGATATTGCACATGTAAACGAGAGAGAAGCTGTGTCCACAGCCTGAAAGATCCGAGAAGCTTCCTATATTAGGTCCAAATTGGACTATCTGATTTTTCGTTATCCAGCACATCCGACAAGCTGTTTGATACGTCTCTGTGTACCTGTATTGTTTATACTTCCGCGATGCCAGCCGGGATCCCGAGTTGTAAGGTTTAAAGTGCAGGGTGAGTAGCAGGTGTATAACATTTGTACTATGTACAGAATAGTGCCATCGACGGTTCATCATTACCGATAATACGCCGGTCTTGGCCAAGAGCTGCTAGACGTTATATCCTGCTTGAAGGAGTTAACAAGAGAAAAGGCTCAACTATATAATAACCCTCTGACAACATTCCACGGAGAGTTGGATATGACTTCCCGAAGAAACGATCCATGGTTGCTGAGTCGGAGCGGTCGATCCTACTACTAAACACTATGCTGTCGATTGAAAGTGCTTGGCCATATGTCGTGCCTGAATATAGTTGGATGATCCTCCTGATCTGTATGATCTCAGCTTACTGGGTACGTACATGTTGATGAACACCAATTTCTTTTAGAAACGAACCGAGGAACAGCTAGGTGGCGACTGCTTTTATTTGTGCCAGATTATACAGATTCTCACGAGGCGACTGGCCTCATTGTAGTTGGGTCCAGTACTACTGCTGTTACATTGTTATATCTCGGTTACCAAGTTCTGTCAAACGCAGATATCCAACGTAGATTAGAGCCAGAGGTACTGGACTTGCAAGAGGAATTTAGACATTCTGACATCGAGGGTCTTCCATATCTTAATACTGCTATTCAAGAGACCTTACGCCTCTACGGCGCAGCCCCTGGAAGGTTGCCATGCCGTGTCCCGCCAACTGGTCTTAAAATAAAAGTCATTATATACCAGGAGATACCGTGGTTTGACACAGTCGTATAGCATACACCGGAATCTGGCTATATTTGAGTTCCCAGAAGTGTAAGCTCTCAATGCTTTAAGGACCATATCTATGGAAGTAGTGAGGATTTGCTGAAATCCTTGGTCCAATCTTCAGCCTGGGGAATTTTGAAGCCCGACAGAAGAACAGAGATTAGCCATGCTGGCTTTTGGAGCTGGAAGTCGTACCTGTATCGGGGTTAATCTAGGCTATATGGAGCTTCGATGCGCAACGACTCAATCTTTTGGACAATTCCCAGGGGAGTAAACTCGACTTGACTGCCGCTGCACAGAGCCTGGAACTAGTCAACTTTTTTCTTGTTACTCCAAAATCTGGAAAATGTACTATAACTATGAATTCTGCTGATCCATGAGAAAACCTCCACGCCGAGTTGGAAGCAGAGACTTATTATACAAACATGCCTTTCGTTGCCCTATTGATCTGCTATTCCAGGCAATTCAACCTTGTAGTTTTTATGTCTCAATAGCCTGCCCTCTATACTCTAAGAAACTTGCACTTTGTCTGTATGTTGCTCTCTCACTCGTTCAGTCTTCCATTGGGGAACCGAGGAGGACCTCCCGTTCATCCTTCTGTAGCTGTAGAATACACATCGCAACTTCTTCGAATTCTTGACGGAACTGCAACTTCTCCAACCATCGCTCGGGGATGTTCTCTATCCCATCTCTTGCACCAAGCAGACCCCCGGCAATAGCCCCATTCGTATCACTATCTCCTCCAATCCGGACCACGTCTACCAGTACATCTTCAAAAGAGCGGGGATCTAGCAGTGCAGCAATCGATAGCTTTAGGCTGTTGAGTACGTAGCCAGACGGGGTGAACGCCATGTCACCCCAGGTACCTTCACTAGCGATCTTTGCCACAGAGAGCGTCTCACCCTCTTGGATGGCATCTGTAACCTTTGCACAACCCAACTCGTTTGCAACCGTCTTGCCAATACCAACAGCTTCTTGTGGCGTCTTATTATCCACAAGAGCAGCAACAATCTCGTTGTATGCCGCACAAGCAACTGTACATCTCGGGTCGTTGTGAGTGAACTCGCTGATAGCAATAGACTCTTTCTGTCGCCTCTCCGCTGATGCAAATAACGCAGTGGGAATACAGCGCATCAAACTTCCATTGCCTGCACTTCCAATTCCTGCACCCGCCTTTGCTGGGTCTTTCGATCTCTTGAACTGCTGTAGGCCCATCCTCGTAGCATTGCCGATATCAATCGGACGTGTGCCTTTCTTCCGACCTGGCCAGTCTCCCTCGTTCCATTTGAGTGAATACTCAGCTGCGGCTTTGGCAATATTGAATTTTTCCACTGACTGTGTGCTTTCGGTATATTTTGCTTCCTCGTAGTCTCGGTAGGCTAGGAGCACTGCACGGGTGAGATCGGTGTCGTCCGTTGCGTGTCCGACAGGCCAGTCAAAGCTGCCACCCCCGATAATTTCACGCAATCCATTGGGGTATTCTCTTATAATGTGTGACCAGTGCTGGAATTCAAAGGTTGCACCTAGTGAGTCACCGCAGTGGACGCCCAAAAGGGCTCCGAGCGTTCTTGACCTGCGTAGATCGTTTGATGAGGACATTGTTTATTTTCAGTTGTCAGTCTCAGAATACTTGAGTTGGCTATGAGAGATTAAGTATCAATTTTGAGCAACGAGTCAATAGAATTCACGAGTTTAGGCAGATGCGACGTCGTCTTGCTGTAGCCCGTAGATATTCAGCTGCACCGCCACAATGCCGACATACCCTGTTGCAAATAGACTTTCAGTACAAACAACATAGCCACCATCGTCTTGGAGGAAAATCATCTCGGGTTCCTAAGTAGCTACATTGCGGATATATGAATGTGATTGGGGTTTTCAGACGCGAGACGTGATGGAATCCGTCACTTACTTACAGAAAGACCATGAAGCAATCTCTGTTTCTATCACTAGTAAGACACAGCCTTACGAAGTCGTTAAAGAAAAGCTAAACATCCAGTTCGAAAGACAAACGTAGGCTGAAGTTCTCGAAGTAAACTCAGACGACAAATAGAAACTAAGTACATGGCAAATGTTCGTTCTTAAATAGCCAGTTTTCGGCAAAATCGAACCTGACAACTCTCTGTTTGGCAACGTCAAGAAATATCCATCTCCATATTAGATGCTCATCCTATTCCTGACCACTGCAGCCTCCTAGTACAATAGGTCTTCTCCTAGTAGTCATCCAACGTAATTATAAATCCGCGGAGTTATATGAAAACTTCACCTATTTCGTGCTTAACGACCGTAGGTACCTATATTTTTAGCCTTATCCTCGACTAGTCAATGTCGATTTTTCATAGGCTTATCTGGAGCCCTGGAGATGTGTATGGCTGTTCTAGGGCAAGCCCAACGCAGAGTGTAGAGATACTTTTGTTGGAGTGAGATATCCGTTTGTGTATGGAGTCTTATTTGGGAAACCGTGTGGACAATGAATTCGACCATATATTTAGGGTAATATCCCAATATCTGGATATTTCATTAGCTAGACTCTATTGTGCGATATTTTTACAGCGTGGATAAAGAACTCGAGGCTTTTCGAATATCAGATTGAAAGGCATGAGCACTGTGTCAATGATGCCTGGGACGAGTTTAGAATTTCGATCCGAATAGGGGACTCTAGGGGCTAGAGGCCGGCTAGAGGCGGGGGAAGGACCTCAAATTCTCAATCATTGATCTTACAATTAGTCCTCAGGCGCTGGAAACGCTAGTTAGTTGGCAGGTGGAAGCGGACAGGCTTACTACGTTAGAGAACCTGGCTGTTTAGGCACCATCAGAGTCTCTCGGGGATAGGAAGGAAGACCTCCACAAAGCAAATACTACAGGATGACAGATAAATGATCTTATAAGGATAATAGGGAGTCGGTGATGACAACGGATCCGAGGATGTAGCCAGCGACGCACCGTTGAAAGATGATGGGGTTGCAAAGCTTCGAGGATCCATGTACAGTGTATTGGATGATGAATCTCTCGACTTCCTAGATGGGGCCGAAGATGGTGGTTCGGGCATATTCGAAGAGAACGACGCTTCTCCTCTAGATGAAAACAATTTAGAGGACAAACACGCAGCTGGAATGACAAAACATCAACCCGAGATGGGTTACAGAGGCATGCTACTGGATACATCTGATGAGATGCTTGAGACTATGATAGACCACAAGATGACGGCAATGCCTGGAAATCCTCCTCGTGGTCATATTCAAATCGGCCAAGAGCAACCAGGGGAAACACGGCGGAGAGGTAGACAACAGGGCTCGAGACTATCGGAAGCGGCCGTGCTTAACGTTCGCCAGGTGCGTGAAATCAGGTTACGTGCATGTATTAGGTGCACAGCCTTGAGAATGAAAGTGCGTCTATCTATGCTATGGATCTTGTTTAATTTCAGTTTCTAATTCAAGCAGTGCTCGAGCCAAACCCCCTGCACAACTTGTTTTAATACACCATTAGGCAAATGGATGGGCTGTCTACGCTCTTTTAATGACATAGCTCAACTATTCAAACCTGGTGGGGCTGTCGAATTTTATCTGCATTTCTATACCTATCTGACGTGGTCTAATAAGAGATTGTTTTACACAGAAATACTTATGATGCGATTACAGTTCCAAAATATGGAAGCATGGATGCTCGAGCATACTTACATTCCACCTGGGCAGGTGGAATTCGAACTTCCACTGGACTTTGGGTTTGGGAGCATATTTCAAGGTTGCTATGGGATTGAATACATTCCCCTCACAGACAAATCCAAGGGAGGCTCTACTGTTGGTGAAAGTGATCAACATCGCCAGCCGCCTCTAACCCGCCCCGATATTCCCGTACGCCCAGTTTGGAGTGATTCCCAGGTCTTTCAAAAACAAATTTGGGACTGGTTGAAGCAGACATTAATAAGCAGCGTAGATATGGACAAATGGCGACAAAGTTGTTTCCCTGGGACTGAGGTTGAATGGATACGGGGACTCCTTTTATCGACTTGGAAGTACTCTATCCAATCCTGGCAGGAAACACAACTCCGTGAGGTAAATGACACCCAACTTGACGAGAAACTTTTAGAGGCATGGATGGCAGCCTTGCTCGCGGGAATGCTCTCCTCACCTATTATGATTTCAGAGCAAAGTGTCGAGAATATCAGACACCACTTGAAATTTGGAACTTATGATCATTCATTTCAAAACTCTCGTACTTCTCGTCCGCTCACAAGATGCGTCCAGAGTTTGTTGTTCGACAGGTACCAACAATTCGTAGAAAGATTGGCATCAACTCTACAGAATTTTGAGACGCTCGACTTTTATGAGCTCTCAGAACGACATGTCGGCCATTTTTATTGCATTGTTATTCTGATCATGGTCATCACTTGTCAGATTCAAACATCGTTGATGAACAATGGCCGATTCGCTTCGCCACAGCCACCAATTGATTCAAATATTTGGGAGAATATCTCCGAACACTTGCGCGGAGTCGAATGTGCGTTCAAAAACAGCACTTCATTTGTTCTTGAGAGGAATAGATGGTGGGTTAAAGAGAAGTCGATATCAGATACAAATTTACTAGATTTCCAACGGGAGGTCCAGGAAATCAAAGAAACCTTTCATGATGGTATGTCAATAATCTCAGTATATCATAAAAGATTGATGCTGACATTGGCTACATGATATAATAGCCATTGAATGCCATCGCAGAATCAACCTGGAAGAACTCATGAGGGAGTCTGATAATGATGCATTCCATAAACAAAACATGCAACGAGTGTTTGCTTTCTTCCTCATCAATTATACGAGAAGCCGGCGATGGGTTCAATGGTCTTGCTACTACTGTTTCGGCACTTGATTGTTGTCAGGCTGATAACACACTTTGCAACCGTGCGAACCTAGTATGGCGTCCTATACCGGGGCTTGTCTGTAAGGCTCCTTGAGAGACTGTCACAGTGCCTATAGGTAGTTTCTGCAAAGCAAGCAAAGCGATTTCTTTCATGTGGGCGGCAACGTGTGGAGATAGATATTGGTTCGAGAAGACAGTATTTGATTCATCCTTTTCTGGAGCAGAGAAATCATCACCAAAGGGGCACTCCAGGTCCTTCTCCGGAATTAGTCTTTGAGCTGCACCGCTCAGTGTCCCCACATGTGCCTCAGGAACACCATGCTCTTTACAAGCATGAGTCCGGAATTCGAATTCCTGTTCAAAGATGACTGGGTCGTGAGAAGGGGCCCTGCATTTCTAGGCATAGCCGTGAGCGTTTTGCATGTGGCTGATCCAGACTTTCGATGTTTTGAGTGTCAAGGAACCAGGCTCTTGTTGACTCGACTCTGTGCAGTGGGCATAAACACAGATGAAAGGCTCTAGATCTCCGACCACACGGTCACCAGGGCCGATTAGCCTATATATTATACATAGTTAACTTAAGAATCTGGGGACTAGGACTTTAATGAACGTCGCGGACTGCAAACATTTCTCACAAGAGAAATGTCTTAAGATAATCCTTCCGTACCACTGACCGAGCATTTAGTCCTGGGAGAACTGTCTTGAGACGATCTGCGAGATTGGCCTGTAAGCTGGTAACATGTATGCACAGAATGATTTTTTTAATTATCAATGAGATGGCCAATCAGCATATTCTAACTCGGTACAGAAATTCGAATAGGTAAGAACCGCCGGGTGTCACTTGTGAGCATGGAACCGACTCAGCATCGATATGGCCCCGCTTTCCCCCCTTTGACTCAACCCTCTGTAGTCCAGATAACTTAGTCCAATCAATCATCCGACAAACTCCAATGTCTCGCTCCTTGTTTCAGGACCGCGACTACACGTGATCTGGCTCACCTCCAGGCAACAGCGGCGATTATATTCTCTGTGTCGAATGTTCTCGCCAGGCTATTTTTTCCCGCTGCAATTTCCTCCTGTCTCATTATCCATGACGACTAACCTTCCCATCACTGATTACCCCCAAATCTCTTTTCCCTCAATGATGCCTGCCAACCCTGAGGCTCACCCTGACCAGGAGCAGCATATTCCACTATATCGGGGTTCCTGCCACTGCGGCTTTGTCAGCTATGAAGCTCGCATAAACTTTAAAGAACCCACGGCCGAAGAGCCGGACTACGTGCTCTGCAAGTGCAACTGTAGCTACTGCCACAAAGCCGGATTGTTGATTGCGGCTCCATTAAAAGAGTCATTCCGGCTGCTGACGCCAGTGGCGAGCAACGATGAGAAGCTGAGCCTTCCTGTGTACAAGTTCGGCTCTGGTGCTGTTTCGCACCCCTTCTGTCCTCGCTGTGGTGTGACATGCTATTATTATGGTTCTTCCAGGACAGATGAAGGCAAGACCATCTCATTCACGCGAGTTAATGTGCATACTATTGATGGACGAGTCGATGGGACACAGATGGAGAGCCTAAAGCAAATCAAGACTAAGTACTGGGATGGGAAGACCAATGGCTGGGACAAGGGTGCAAGTGAGGAGCCGTGGGATGGAGGCGTATGGTAGGGGGACAGCAGATCGCAGCATCGCGCCTCGTATGTTTTTCTAAGAGCATTTCCATAGTAAAGTTTTCCTTTGCATGGACTTACAATGATGACTTGGATCGCGAAGCTTACGATACTATGAGGTTAAGTAACTTTCTCTTGCTGGCTGATCAAAGGTGATTGATCCTTCCACTCTCCCCTCATTAGTGTGTTCTTTGTCCCTAGCATGAGATTAGTGATGGTATTATTGATATGAATGATCAAGTCAGGATATGAGGTATATATTTGTCTACAGTGATGGTCAAAAGACAAGAGCTTGATTGACCTCCTATACGTTATCTGTTACAGCCAAACCTGTCTTAGCCGGTAAGAGTAGGCTGCCTAGGTATTGAACAGACACATAAAAAATTAGCGGCAATATGAAGTGTACAACACAACTGCACATGCTTTCTGTACTTGCAGTTCCCAACACACCCACGATTGCTACCAATGATTTCTAAGCCATTTCATCATCTTTGGCCGGCTGTACATTTTGAACCACCTCTCTTATTGATACTTTAACGCTACAAGCTACCCATAGTTTTGGTGGCCATGGTTTCTGGCCCTCCGACACATGATCAAGCGTTGGTGCCACGGTTTTTGCTGGTGGAATTCGTGCCTTCTATTGAATGTCCCGGTACTAGCTGAAACGACAAGACCGGCATATGGGGCGGACAACATATATATATGAGGGTTGACTCACCAGTACCCAACCAACAACAAGAAGAATATTATCACCTTCTTCACAACGTCCTTCAACAGTTTCTCCAGCGGCATAGCATTATACTGAGATTGCTGCCGGGTCAATATACGTGGAAAACAGATTCCATTCGTTTGGGTCGTCTACTCCTTCGTCGCGTTTCCGTATTCCCTTCGAGTGACCCAGTCTCGGGAAGCGAGGGACTATGACCACGTTCACAGCAAGTGATGCAAGAAAGGTTGGAGGATGTGTTTCGACTCTTTCCTGGTAGATCGACGTCAATAAATAGTCCAATTAGGTAGGTGAGTAAGCAATCTTATGGAGATACCTAATTGCCAGGTAATCGAAGTCTCTTATTGGCCATTCTGACACTAGGAACATGACGGAAAATGGTAGCACGCTATCACATCGAGCGTTGTAGAATGTTCTCGATCTAGGGTCCTGACCTGATCTCGATCCCTAAAGACGGCAAGAAAAAAGCCACTGTCATTGTCTACCTGATCAAAACTCCCGTTTGTGTATAACAAGTACTCTTTTTCTCCTTCCAGCTGTGGGTATCACCGCGATCATCGTAACCATCGCCCTCAGGCCGCATATCCTGAATCTCCTTCCAGTACTGATTTGAGTTCGTCCTCACGCTGCGAATATATGCCCCTAGTGACGGTTGGCGTGTGCGGCCGTTCTCCAATCTAAGTCGCTCGACAGCTTCACTAAGAAGGATACCAGGGATGCAGGACAATTGAGAATTGTCGTCGATTATCACTTCGCGAAACCGGCCATGCCAGCTGACGAAAATCTCAGCAGTGCCATATAAGCATGCCACCAGCAAACGGGGAGACTATCTTACCGATTTCCACCTCTCCTGAACCAGTCACGAGAACGTTGGATATACTTAGAGGTGGATGATGCACTTGTTGACTTGCTAGATACAGCAAGCCGTCAAGGATCTGACACGGTCAGTATTATAATTTACCTCTCACGATGAACCTACCTGTGCTAGGATCGCGGCCAGTTCAGTTTCATCAAGATAGGCATCACAAGCGACGATATTATCCAACGACACGGAGATATCTTTATGGATGATGTAGAGTGATTTGTGGTGAAGATAGTCCTCTTGGGAGGCAAAAACGTTGGGATGTTGAAGCTTTTCAAACAGATGACGAATGTTTCGAATGTCCTTTCCTCTGAAGGTTTTAACAGTAAAGAGTCGCGAAGGCCGAAGACGATGAATCACAAACTCGAGATGGCCTGCTAGCTCGCATTCGTAGACCTTTGTAAAGGTATCTCATGGAGATTCTTCCCGAACCACAAACGTGTTTCCCAAGTCTGTCCCCGATTGAGAAGCCTATCTAAGAACCAGTCTCTTCATTGGACTCTATATACACACGCAGAAGTCCTTATCACCAAACCCACCAATAAACACCTTTGTGGGAACCTATTCCACAGGCAATGGAGCAACTGGAAGTACTCCGGCATATTTCTTGAACTGGTGTTACATTCCACAAGTCCAATTCCTTAATTAACCAGTATCGAATCTCCTATCGCGGCATTTCAGTTGCCCGTAGCACGAAGGTTACCGGTAGAGATTAGTCATAAAGTCAGGTTCAGTTAATCTAAAATCTCCATACATGTAGGACTTGAAAGCACGACAAAAATTGTAGGCCGGGCATTCATGTACCAATTCAAGGCTCGTTATAGGGTTGAGCTGGTCAAGGGACCCAACTTTCATAAGAATTGGCAAGACTAGTAGTTACGTATATCGCTCGGTGCAATGTAGATGTTAAAAACGATTGAAACGGTAATCAAATCTATAAGCCTAGCTCATAATAGAGACATGTATTAGGTGGTAACTATGCAGGCGGCCTGGGGACATGAATTGTTCCCAGGTTGGCTGGTTTTATATCCTGACTTGGTCCACCATTGACGAGTGTCAACTACATCACCCAATCAAGAAAAATAAAGGACCGATAGACGAGTTCAGCGACGTCGAGAATTATAACCATTGAATATTAGACCACGGACTGCATCAGATCAGAGATTTATTCCATGCAATGTTACAACCATATTAAATATTCCAGAATTTAAGCGGAGCTTTAAGTCAGTTAGCAGCGGGGATCCTCGTAGTTAATTGAAACATGAGCTCCAAACTGACGAGTACATTATGCCATACGTCCACAAACTAGCCGTGCAAGCAGTGGCATTTTTTCTACTTGCTCGTCAGCCGGAAAATTTATTCCATGCTTTCAGACCCATGCTATTATATATTGTTCCCCGCAAATAATCAATTCCCCCATATCTGCATATGCTAGAAGAACAAGATCGTCCGTGACTCGCGGAAAAATGTTTCTAGCATAAGTTCACGAAGAGGTCTCTGAAAATCAGAGAAAGACCAAGCCACGACATTATAATTCACTTTGCCTAAAAACACCGTTGATCTTCATCAGACACAGCATGATTTAGCCGGAACACCCCCCTTGATGGGAATTTGGACACGTATGGTGAGAAGACCCGTCTTTAATCAACCAGCGACCTCCTGTGTTTCAAAGGTGGCTGGGCTGATTTAAGCGTTGTGGGAACACGGCAGTTGATCCACGGACATACCATTTTTGTGGGAAAAGCTTGTCACTTTAATTTCACGATTCTAAAAGGGAGTTGCTAAAAGACGTTGTTGATATTACTAACCTTGCAATGTTCATCTCGGAGACCATCCGAAAGTGAGATTTGGCCGCTTCTGATTGAAACTAGAACGTAAACATGCGGACCCCGTTTCATTTCATCGGAAGTCGAAGGTGAATGGTGGAATTTTACATATTTCAGTCATGTACTTATATATATTCTTAAATTTCACCGTTAGTCAAGCGGACTATCGTCGACAATATTGTATGTTGCAATAATTAATCCAAAATTTGGAAGATATAAATGGTTATGCCCTATGCTTGAAGACTTGTAAGAATTGTTCATTGTATAAGATACAGTGGTGGCTAAGTCTTTGAAGTTCCAACATCATGAAGACATTCATTCTCGCCCTCTCCTTTGCCATCTCGGCTCTCGCGACTAGTCGCATGACAGCGCCCGCCGGATCTCTTGTTGTAGCAAAATCCGGCGGCCAATATTCAACCGTACGTACAACTGATCCACGCGATCATGATAAGAACCCGCGACTAAAATGACATAGATCAGCGCAGCAGTGGCAGCACTAAGCAAGACCACAACTTCTACTCAGACCATCTTCATTGAGGAGGGTACCTATAACGAACAAGTTTACATTCCTAGTCTTGCGGGTGAACTTATCATATATGGCCAGACCGAGGAGTGAGTACCGATCGGACCTAACGATTTTTAAATTATGGCCAATGCTAACACCCAATAAAGTACAAGTTCATACTCGTCTAACTTGGTCACTCTTACCCACAGCCTTTCTGCAACGGCAGCCGGAAGCGATGACTTGAGTGGTAAGCAGCTCGGGGAATGAATCAATTAATTAGATTGAGAGACTCCGAGAACTAGACTGACAACACATCTCCAGCAACTCTTCGAAACTATGCTGCGAAATCCAGAATTTACAACATCAACGTGAAGAACAGCTACGGATCCGGCTCGCAGGCTCTTGCCCTGAGCGCCTATGCAACTGATCAGGGATACTATGCTTGTCAATTCATCGGTTACCAAGGTAGGTCGAGAGAGATTAAGTTGAGCCGAGCAGTAACTAACAAAAACTCTTATAGACACAGTACTGGCTGAGACTGGAAACCAGGTATACGCAAAGAGCTACATTGAGGGTGCAATGTAAGTCAATGACCTTTACCCCCATCACGTTACATGATATCTGACTCATAGTCAGTGATTTTATCTTCGGTCAACATGCTACTGCGTGGTTCGACGGTTGTGAAATCGGCGTTGTTGCTAAGAGCCAAGGCACAATCACAGCCAACGGGCGTTCATCCTCTAGCGATCCTTCGTACTACGTGATCAATAAGTCCAATATTGCTGCTGCCAGTGGTCAAAGTGTCGCAAGTGGATCTTACTACTTGGGTTAGTACTTACCTTTACCGTCGTCTTCTCTTCAATCGTACTGACAAGTAGTCAGGACGTCCATGGAGCGAATACGCTCGAGTCGTCTTCCAGTACACGACCATGAGCAACGTCATCAACAGCGCAGGTTGGGAAGAATGGTCCAGCTCCTCGCCAAACACTGCAGATGTACTTTTCGGCGAGTATGACAATTCTGGTGCTGGATCAGAAGGCACTCGTGCCAGATTTGCGACCAAGCTCAGTTCGCCGATTGCTATCACTACCATCCTGGGAAATGACTACGCCACTTGGGTTGATACTACTTATCTTTCGTAATTGGTGGAGATTACTTCATAGCGATAGCTACTATCTAACTGATGGTCTAGTGCAGATAGTCGAACTCTTCCCAGGCTACGGAATAACTACCTAAATGAGAGAATTATTTGCCTTTTACTCGTTTGCAATAGGTACGTTTAGACAGAACCTTGAAGCACATAAATTCCAAGGTTGCTTTCAACCCGCGCAGTCAAGATCCTATTCTCTGACTACAATCATATTCCAACAATCGACACCATATGTCATCACTATGTCTCCTGTGATGCATCAAAATCTTCGAATGTATCAGAGTTCTCCCCACGTAGATGTTGTAGTGGCGTTCTAAACATCACAAATCCAATGTTGGGACTTGACAATTCATAGCCCATGATTCTCTGAACATCGGGGGACCAAGATAAGACATCTTCGGTGGAGTTGGCCAAATAAGCATTTTCCTCTTGTCTATAATATCCACGACAGAAGAAGAAGCCATGCAAGATTCGATGGTCATTCTCAGTGATATTTGCTCCACCTGCATGATATAGTCCTCCCAGCATGACCCAAGCATCGGTAACATCCATTTCTGCGCATATCGCTTCTTGTGTCTTTGGTGCCCTGTCAGAACTCCACAAATGACTTCCCGGAATTGCTAGAGTTGCTCCGTTCTCGTATGTTGTCTTCACCCCGGGGACCATGATGTTCATCATGACATCCGAGCCAACACGGTATCCCGTAGCACTCTGATCGATATGGTCAACATGAAAGTTCTTATCATCACGATGTAACCGTTGTGCCTTTGCGCCGGGTCCGATGTCGAAAGTCATTGCAATCGAGCAAATTGCTTTACTGGTGTAGGTATGCTTCGTTTCGCCATAAAAGTTCGAAGTGGTCTTGTCCACGAATGTACTCGTCAATCTCCGAATAAGAGGATCAACTAGCCATTTGTCTCGAGCGGTTTTGCTTCTTCCTATCAGATTGGCACATCGTCGTGTCTCCGGAGGGAACAAATCGCCCTGTGAGCTATCAGTTGATTGAACCCCATATGCAATTCCCAAGGTATGGATCGACCTTCCACGGCTTATCGGCTTCTAGGTATGGCTTCACTTCCGCATTAGCCGCTTGGACAGTTTGAGGATCAGTAAAATTCTTGATGATAACACAGCCATCTTGTATGATGGCGTCAATAATAGCCTCCTCGTTGTGGCGGTCGATGCGCTGAACGCCGCTGGGCGTGACGGCCATTGTTCGTCGTTTGCCGATATAGTGATACGAAAGACAATCGTGAATCTCGTTTGCTTTTAATTCTGTCTATTTTCCAGTCCGCCAAAGATCCCGCTTGATATAATAGAGGACCAGTGACTCATGGTTGAATGTCGATCTGTCTCCCTATCTACCAATTAGCCCTAACTGATGAGTTAGGAAGGTGGGGCCGGGATTCTGATAAGCAGTGCCTCGGGCCTTATCTTTTACTATCTTCGCTCCACCACCCCTCTCTTGACGATAGATGAAGAAACTGTCTCCGGAGGTCGCTAGCAGACAGGCTTTAATAAAAACATGTTAGGACAAACCAAAGGCGAAAGCTCCTGTTCCAATTGTCGTACCAGGAAGATCCGTTGTGACCGAATCAGACCGAAATGCTCGTTCATGTAAGAAAATTGGTCTAGAATGTCTTGCACCAGAGCCTCGACCCCGCATACTGTGGATGAGACCAAAGACATCCGAGGCATTTGACCAAGGTGACGTGAATGAAGAGAATGAGACTCATGCCAGACGTCGACGGTTGTTCAAAGGTACTGGAACTGGATTCTTCTTCGACGGCCCTTCGGTTCATACGATGATTCAGTTGATTAACAAGTCCAGTTTGACTAACTTTTAAATTACTTAGGTTATCAACAGGCTCAAGATGCGGCTGACCTTCTTAAACTTGTTTCACGGGCACCTGTCGAATTGATGCTGGAGTCTATTGACCGAAAACAAGTAGGTGTGGGCCATGATGAAGTTTTTCAGGATGGTCCTTTTCAAATATTCAGGGGCCAGACTATAGACTCCGTTCCAGAGAGACCCCAAAATCTATTTCAAATTGAGTCGTGGGATGGTCCGTGGCACAATTTGGACTGTGCGCTCGATGATCATATTCTCCCTGGCAGGTGAAGTCGAAAAAATATCATCTCATGACAAAGTGATCCTAGGTGGTGACGAGGCGTTGGCAAGCAAGATAAAAGACCTCGAGAACAAAATCTGCAGCTGGGATTATAACTACACCTTTAGTATACTGCCAATTCAACGACCTCTCCAGGAGCAATTTCCGCATCATTTCGTACAAGCCATGTATGCAGCTTTGATGATATACTTCTATCGAAATGTCAGGGACTTGCATATTGCTGCTGTGCAGCCATATGTTGAAAAAACCATTTACCATCTAATGGATTTTGACAAAATGAAACAAACATACCATGACGGGTCGTCGAACACATGCTGGCCCGAGTTTATTGCAGGTTGTGAAGCTACTCGGATCAAGATGAGGAATGAGATTGCTGCATGGATGGAGCGTTCGGCTCAGGATAGCGGTTTCCGTATGTTTTTAGTTGCTCTTCAGGCAATACAAAAGGGGTGGGATGCAAGAAGTACCTCGGGGAATCATAATCTTTCTTGGAATAGTGTCTTGAAGGACTCTAGTGATTTAAGGGTCCTGGTATTGACATAGGATAATGTATTGTTCTGTCATATCAATTTATTGTGTGGGACACGGGCAAGTCAAATAACCTCTAAACTCTCATTTTCGTAATTCATACCTAGGTATATTGACTAGTATGCAGAATCCAGACACCAGTACAGTGTTTTCATCTTCTTTATATGCCCTCGTTTCCAAGGTTCCTTATACTTGATTGACCCTCTTCAAAATAAGTTCTTAAATGCTTCTTTCTACAATCATCTTAGGCCATTTTGTAGCCATCGTACGAAATGGCCGACTGGAATTGCAGATATATCTGAGACTCCGCATAAAGGCTATTCTGTGAGGGTATTAGCCCACCACTTAAATACTTAGATAGTCAAAAGATAGAAAAACAAACAACTCACGGGATGGCTTGTGTTACCAACCGTATACTTGGCCGCCTCATCATCGATATAAACCTTCTTCCGGCCTGACGGAGCTGCCGCGTCTGCTGCAAGCTGTATTTGACAGCTCTTCTCCATAAGCATAAGCAAATACGGCGCTTCGTCCACCGTACCACCAACGGTCAATAGTCCATGATTCCTCGAAATCAATCCCTTACTTTCCTTTCCGAGGCTATCTGCCAATGCCGTCGACTCACCCTTCTCGAAGACGATACCGCCAAATTTGCGGTATACTTGTTGCGCAATCCCATAAAACACGGACACATCCTGATTCGGCATTTCCAGAGGCTCTGCGAATGCCGACCACGCTTTTCCGTAGACGCTATGGAAGTTGCAGGCAGCATTCATCGGGTCGAGCTCGGTGAATGGCACTGTGAATCAGAAGTCCGGCAGCGTTTGCTGGTCTACTAGTATTGGGTCCTACTGCGACGGCTTGTTCATTGACAAGTATCATATCTGAAGGGCTATGAGAGCGAAATGCAGTCCGAGCCTAGACGGCTTTCGTCAGTCATATTCCTTCAAACATCCTCCCTATGCCTTTTCTCACGGTTTTGTCCAAAGTTTGTCCGGAAACTCTGGGTCTCGAAGCGATATATGACCAGTCATACCCTCCACAAATCCAGCCCGGGCGAAGATGCGGAAAGCGCCGGCCATATCATTCAGCATGAACTGTCTTTGGACTTCGACATCCGTGAAGGTGGGAACCCCGGGGATCGGAACTCCTTGGGAGAGCTTCTCTAATGGGGGTCGCCTTTTTGTTGTCTTGGACATGGGGCACTGCAGTCTCATCGTATGAAGGTGTCATTTTTGAACACATAAAATAGAATCTGGATAACGATGTGCTGTGTGTTACGAATGTTGGACCTATTATTCTTATTTTTCTCCATCTCAAGATGCAAGCAAAAGATTAAGAAGTATACCATGGGCTCCAGCCTGATCGGGTTAAATTGTTGACTTTAACCTATCACTCTGGATGAGGAAGGTTAAGGCCGAACGCTTTGTATTGGCTGCTTTAAATACTTCATATCAGATAACGAAGATCCCGAAGCATGATATGAGAATGCGTATCTAGAGATAAGCTATGTAGACTTGATAGACAAACGATAAATGAGCCGTATAAAATTCTATGCATTTCATTGCATATATCATGGAGTCGTTCTATCCACCTATGCCATTAGCAGGTCAATTATATTCAGTCACAGCTACGACCTACCCATATATTTTCAATTCTGACTACCCCTTTTGAGATATTGATACAGGTCCTCAAGTAAACAACACAGCAATAGAGGAAGACATGATCAATGATCCACAGCTATCAGCACATGGCGACGAGAAAACTCAAAAACAGACGCATTCATTGCAGCACGCTATCAGCGTCGAGGAAGGCCATGGCACTTCTGAGGATTTGGGAAGCTTCCACCGGTCCTTTAGACCCAGACAGGTTCATGTCAGAGATTTCACCAACACATGCTGTTGTAATCGGATATTTGACTAACCACTGTGATCATGTAGGTAATTTCCCTCGGCTCAAGTGTAGGAAGCGGCCTGTTCATTGCAACAGGCAAAGCCCTCGCCGATGGAGGCCCTGCTAGTATGCTACTTGCATACTTCATGATCTGCATTGGCATCTGGGCCAATCTTTAGACATTAACGGAAATGCCCATCGCTTTTCCGACGTCGGGGAACTGTATTGGCTATGCCGGTCGATGGGTAGACCCTGCATTGGCTTTTGGTGCTGGTTTTGCTGAATGGGTGTGTACATTATCTTCGAAAATTAAGCTCAAATATGCAGGATGGACATCTGTCTTCGCTGCTGAAGCCACTTTCTGCGTCGTGCTGATCAATTACTGGCCAAAGACGCTGTCTCTGAGGCGGCTCTGTGTATGTCGTTGCTTTGCTGTGCATTAAATTCGCCAGTCAGGCTAACCTACGGATATCTCATAAGTGACAATCTTCCTAGTCCCCTGTCTCTCCGTGTTTCTATTACCGAACCGCTTCTTTGCATGGCTTCAATACTTTGGCTCCTTGGTCAACTCTTTTTTGTTTATTTGCATCATCATCATCATCATCATCATCATCATCATCATCATCATCATCATCATATCCCTGGCTATCGTCGGCGGTGCTGGACCTACAGGTAGAGTCGTAGCTGGGAGTAACTGGACCGACTTGCCAGAATTTAAACACGGTTTCGGAGTATGTGGTGTGTTGTATCCCTAGTATCTTGCAATTACAAACTTCTAATGTGACTAAGGCTTCTCCAACGCCGCTCTGCTCGCTATCGGGGCAGTTGGTGACCAAGTCTTCATCGGCAGTCATGGGAGGAGAGGCCAAATCACCACGCTTCTCCATGGCACATGCAGCAAATTTGATCCCATGGCGGACAGGAGTATTTTTATTGGTATGAGGCTGATCAAGTACTGTTTGTGTATAGGGAAATCTGATTGAATTCGAGAATATCGTCGGCGTACCGTTGTGTGAGGGCACGGCTTGAGGAGTCTCAATGCCCACGCAGAGGGTTTTGTATCATATGCTCAAGACGATGTAGTGGCGTCTTAAGATGTAGAAAGGGTTGTTTGAGATTCCGCCGAAGGGGGATGATTATCCACGACCTAAATCAATTGTTCATGGTTATTTTTATGCTAACATACAGGTTGATGATGAACAAACATGCGTTCATGAACCCTGGCGCCATTGAGCGTGGTACGTATAACGAACAATGCCCATAGACTTGAGAGACAGCTCTATGAATTTCCCGCTTATCTCCGGCTAGGCTTCCATGATTCATAGCCCTAAGATTGAAGTGCGTAGATCATAAAGCTTGAGTGATAAACACCCTGGCATGATGCCCTTCATTGTCTCGAAGCCCAGACTATGCAGTGGGGGCGGTGGTCGGTCGAACCTCACGTCCGATTCTCCTTTTATATGCACCAATCAGCGTTATTAAGTTCTTTATACGCACGTTCATTGTTATGTCTATAATGTGCACAATGTGCATTATTCGTAGAGCACGGAGCTATCTGATTGTTTTTTCGAGAGATACGTAAACGCGTCAGGGATGAGCGGAGTTATTGATGGAATTCACACAGATGAGCTTACAAGCCCTAATGTGGTTGTAGAGGATGGATGGATATAAAATGGGCATGTCTCGCAGCGTCATCCAGGTAAACATACAACCCAAGAACAATCAACAGCAGGTCAATTGAACAATATCGAATAGAGATATCGACAAGATGTCAGGCAAGAACTATATCAAAAAGGTCGCCATTGTCGGTGTAAGTCAATCCCATGCACTAACACCATCAAACCACCATCTCACACTCCATCCATCCAGGCCGGCGGGCAAGTAGGCACCTACCTAACCAACGCCCTCTTGTCTACTGGCAAACACCAAATCACCGCCATCACCCGGGAAGGTAGCAAAAACGCCATCCCCGCCGGCGTCCCAACAATCAAACACATCAACTACGCCGAACCATCCAGTCTCGTCTCTGCGCTCCGCGGCCAAGACGCCCTGATTTACAGCTTGTCCGTCCTCGCAACCGACGAAGCAGAACGACTCATCAAAGCCGCCGCCGAGGCCGCCGTACCCTGGATCCTGCCCAATGAATTCGGCTACAACTCCGACAACGACGCCGTCAACAAAGACACCTTGACCGGATTCCCGAAAAAGGCGCAACGCAAACTAATCGAAGAGTTGGGGAAATCGGCCTGGGTTGGCGTGGCGAGTGGGTATTGGTATGAGTATAGTCTGTCGGTGGGAGGGTGGTCTTTTGGGTTTGACGTGAAGAATAAGCAAGTCACGTTTTATGACCAGGGGGATTTGAGGATTCATACTTCGACGTGGCCTCAGATTGGACGGGCGGTTGCATCGCTTCTTTCTCTACCGATCACGTCGGACGACGAATCTGTCACGACGTTGTCCTCATTCAGGAATAAATTCGCCTTTATTTCGTCATTCTACGTCAATCAACAGGATATTTTCGACTCCCTCCTCCGCGTAACGGGCACAACACGCGAGGACTGGGCAATCTCCCACCAACCCTCCGCCGCGCGCTTCGCATTTGGCAAGCAAATGCTCCAAAACGGGGACAGGCGAGGGTTTGGCCTTGCCTTGTATGCGCGAACGTTCTTCCCGGATGGCGCTGGTACCCATCCCGGAAGCGCGAATGCGTTGCTAGGAATTCCAGAAACGGAAGATTTGGATGAATATACAGCGACAGCGATCAAGATGGCGGAGGAGAATTATTTTGAGAAGGAGGTTATTCCGAGGATTACGCCTGCTGCGTCGTGATAAGCACACAAGGGGAAGATATAGACAGGATCTTACATATCAATATGTCGAGAAACTCATTTAATTCCGTTGCACATCCACATTTTCTCCCATATCCAGTCTATCATTAACTATTGATTCAATGAACCTATACGAGCTGACTTAGAAATCTGACCAACCCTCGGCCCTAACACCCCATTCAGCCCTCTCTCGGCCCAAACCGCCCCAAAACCGAGCCTAGACAAAAACAGGCTTAAATAATCCCGACAACGCCGAGGGCTGATTTGTAACCTGTCCTTAAGCGCTTGAGGCTTGAGGCTGAAGGTTCGTAACTTCGTATAGAGATTGTGACGGTAGTGGTGGATATTGCCGACTAAGATAAGATAGGGGAGATTTTCAGGCGAAGTTTAGGAGGTGTATAAATACGAGGCTTGTCCCTACCAGACCAGGTCAGATTTCTACATTGACGCAAGAGCACGGGGCATTTACACGGCTTGGAAATTGTCCAGAATCAATTAATCGATTGAATCGCATTGCTATCCGAACAACATTTTAAACCACAAACCGAGTCAACATGCACTTCCTCATCCTCGGCGGCAGCGGCCAAACCGGCAGCCACGTCATCGCCAAAATCCTCCAAGAAGAAGAACAAGGCCACACCGTAACAGCCCTCGTCCGCAACCCAACCAGTATCACATCACGCTCCGGCCAGACCCTGGTGCAAGGCACACCGTCTAACATCGACGATATTCGAAAAGCGTTCGCGACGCCTCGTCCGCCGGACGCGGTGATTGTGACGCTCGCGCATGTCAAGGGCGCTGTTTTCGATAACCAGGGAACCACGTTTTTGACGCATGTTGCGAGAAATATTGCTCAGGCTTTGAAAGAGTCGACGGCGGCCGCGGAGAGGACGAAGGTGGTATACATGTCTGCGATGGGGACGGGGGAGTCGTTTCCCAATCTCAATTTCTTGATGAGAGGGCTTGTGAAGGTGACGCCTTTGAAGAACCAGTTCAACGATCACAAGGGGGCGGAGGATACGTTGTTGGCGCTCGCCAGGGATGGTGGAAATGATGGGAAGACGGTTGTCGCGACGATTGTCAGACCGGTCATGTTGACCAACTCGGAAGAAGCGGAGGTGGAATCGTTGGGAGGGAATGGAGAGAAGGCGAAGAGTTTTATGCCGAAAGTGTCAAGGGCAAGTGTGGCGAAGTTCATGATTGATGCAGCGCTGGGAACGGAGTGGGACGATAAGGTCACTGTTATTGCTAATGTTAGTGCGTGAGGAGTCATGATTTAGATTTCCTGTATAATTAGTTTCGTTGTTAGTTTGGTACGTTAGTTCAATTTTTGGCAGTGGTCAGTTGTATATAAGTCGAAAGCGAAATCAACGCTGGTTGATATTCTATTTCTCTGGTAGAACATAATCATCGAATGAATCAGACGATCGAACCATTCGGTTCAAGTAAATCACATCAAATTGGATGTGGGTATGTGTTGAAGTCCCGTAACTCGTAAACAACGTTAAGTTGCATGATCATAAGACAAGCCGTTCGATACAAAAGAAATAAAACAAAACGCCGTAATTTTGGTACTGGGCTCCAGTCCCAGTCTTCCCTGATTCATTAGTCGTTGAGACGTTAATAAGCGTTGAGCCTGTATTCATGTTGAAACACCTGGTGAAAACACCCGCTAATATGCAATGTTGAAATGGTGGAAGAGCACCATGTATTATGTTGAAAGATGGTCATAACCATCGGGTATTATGTTGAAAATGTTGATGTTGAAAATGGTGGAAGAGCACCATGGGTATCATGTTAAATGTAAACAATGGTCATAGACCAGGGTATCATGTTGAAAAATGTTGAAAAGTGAAAACGCCTGTTGAAATGCTGGCTAAAATGCAGGTTGAAAAAAGACCCAAATCAAACAAACCTGAACGGAAAATCTCGGCAGCACAAATGAGACAAAGTAGTACATCATCAAAGATGTCCACCCATCGAAACAAGTTTCGACTGCAACTCTTCAATGGTAGATTGTAGGTTTCCCTGAATGAAGCTGCCCATTGTCGAGAACATTTGTGCTGGACCGACCGCAAAAGCGGCATTCAAGGTCTTGGTGTCAGTGGGACTGCCGGCTGTTGAGGACGGCGAAATGGGTTGATCATGGCAACACGCTGACCCAGAGTAGATCTCAATGTACTGCTTGATTGGCTTGGACATCATGCGCAACCGGTTGAGGACCAATTGGATCTTCATCAGATCGCTGGATTCGTCGTCCAGTTCGTAGCCACCGACGCTGATGGGACGATGCACAACTTCCTCCTTGACGCTGTTGCCGTTGCTGTCTGGTAGATCGTGCGATTCGACTGCGGCCCGGTACCAGGCCAATGCTTTGGAAAAGATGGTGCTGAGAAGCATCGGGAAGGACGAGTCCTTGGCGCAGCTGCATGCAAGAATAGTAGAAATATTCTTCATGGCCTCGCTGTTAATCTTAAGCACTTGGTCAATGGTCGGACGTGGCTGTCCTTCGGCAGTTCTCTGCACGGTAGACGGCAAACACAATGAAGTCATGGTCTCCAGAGCTAGATGAGTGCAGTCATGGGCAGTCTGCTGCGACAACAAAGACGGTCCCAAATCCTCGAAAGGGCTTGACCCGGTGGAAAGAAGAGTCGACTCAAAGGATGGCGCATAGTAACTGCTGGGCGAGAGATAGACATTCTCGGGCTCATCCTTGACTGGCTTCTGCACGACGACAGGCGACTGAGGGAAGCTCAAGAAAGCATCGTCTGACAGGCTAGGAGGGTTGCTGTAGGCAGAAAGCGCATCGACATTCATGACATCTGCGGTCGAAACAACAGCATTGCCATTGTTGGAGCTGTTGTGCTGGTCAAACAAAACGCGGAACGGGTCCGCTGGGGTGCCTGAGGCAGGGTTTGTTGCCATGTGATCGTGGGCAGCCAAGAGACTGTCGAAGCTCCAATCGGCAGACCAGGGAAGTTCTGTGGTGGGAATCACCACATTGTCGTTGTTGATACTGATATTCCCTGGCAGCGCATTTTCAGCGGTCGTATTGGCATCCGGCTTACCAGGCAATTTCGCATTCATCATGGCTTTCGCCTTGGCTGACTTGCGAGGTTTGCCCATTCGCATAGACCGGCTGTAATGGCACTGCGCTCCAATGGTCTTGCATCGCTGGCACTCTGGTTTGTCCTGGCTGCACTTGATTTTGTTGAGCGAGCAGCGATCGCAGGCTGACCTCAGTTTGATGCGCTCTTCTCGTCCGGGGACAGCGGGCACTTTTGTTGGTGCGTCGGCCATTTTACTCTCAACAGTCGACATAAAACCGAAGAAATAAAAGAATGAGAATGAAAGGATAATAATGATGATAATGATGGATAGTGTTTTGTTTGTAGAGAGGAATGAAAAGGAAGAAAACAAAAGGACGGCAGGCGGGGGAGAGAATAATCAAAAAGTCGCCGAGCTCTTTCCTTCAATTGAGCGTCCCGGCCTAGAACGGTCTAGCGCTGGCGCCGCCGGAATATGTCGCGATCATATTGAGCAAAATACTAGCCGCATACAATAATTACACCGACTACCCACACAAACTTGGGTAATTTTCGAAACAGACCCGAGTGACCATCGGTCTTCTTACAATTTTATCTGCAAGGCACAAACCCTTTCGAGCAACGATCGATTTTGTATGGTTTCTACTGGCTCTTGTCGCCCGCTAATAAATTACTTACAAGCAATTCTGACCGTCTTACTCCGTCGTCAGCTTCTTTCAGGCTAGCGAAGAGGGGCAGAACTGCTTTCTCCGATTGCGAAACTCCGTTGAGAATTCTCGCCCCATGCATAATGCAGTTGTCTAGCTGCGATTTCGTTGGTTGAGTCGTGATGGTGCTTCGGACTGGGTTTGAAGTTACTAAGCGTGGGAGATTCCCCGATTTCTATTAGCTGGTCTGGCAGGAGAACATGAGCCATGTTTGGATCACCAATTGACAGACAGACAGTGTCTCGTGCAATCTATCTTCGACGACATTCATAGGCCATGGACATATCTGTTCTTCTGCTGTACGACAGTCTAAAAGAGAGAACAAGACGTATTAATGCTTGACTGTGCACGCAGACAGGGTGGTGGGGCATACAACTCCGAGGATTCCTGATTCCTCAGGCTACCATCCACTCTATGAACCTCAATTCCTTACAAACTCGACTCATTCTTTCCTTGACACTCTGATGTCTGCATAATTATTCAGGCAGATAGATACAATCACAGACTCAACTTGTCATCTACTGCGTGACATTAATTGCGTCGGCGACCGCTTATAAAAACTAGCCGTACCTGTTATCTTATCGATACACCGACGCCAATGTACGAAATGGCCCCATGCATCGGACAAGAACTGATTGGGCCAAGATGGCTGTCTGCTTCATGTCCGATCATGAGATACTATATGGTAGACTCGCGATGCTTCAACGGCCCGGCTTAGGTCTTGGAGCTTATCACGAAACGGCCTGGACTAAAGCCATGATGTGTAAGTCAGCTCTCGTTCATTGGATATATATCTCAATCAAGGCTGACAACCCTCTCCACAGTCTCCTGGTGATTAGTAGTGTAATGCAAGAATCCAAATGTCGTGCTGGATACGGACTCCGGGGTACATCTGTGGGCATTTACACCGCCAGAGCTGATAGCCCTGCTCCACGTCGAAGGCTGAATACAATCAAGCTGCGGCCATTGCTGAGACGGCACTGATGGATTTACTGGCAAGTTGCTGAAGTATTTCCATTGCGCCGTCATACTTCGGCCGATAAGTAGCGGTGAAAGATCGGTTGTTGGGGAAGTTGAGAGAAAGATAGAGCCGACACTGGATCTGCGGGTGCCGAGGATTCCGAGCATATTAGTATACCTATGCCGGAGTATTATACATTCACATCCATGATGAACACCAGTCGATGCTATTGCAGTGGTCAACATGCATTATGATATAGTTTTGAGTACGAAGACATTAAAGTCCCTTTCTCTGCAACATAAACAAGAGCATGTAGGTGGTCTCTAAAACCTGTAATTAGCTACCAAGTCAAATCCTTCCTCCTTTGACGTCAAGGTATAGCCAAACATGTCCTATATACATCTAGAACTGAGGAAGTCAACTTCAAGGTCCAATATTTAACCTTTCATTAGGGGTGAGGTGGACTTAAACTAAAAGGTGTCCTGGAAGCCTCTGTCTTCAAGACGAAATATCAAAACTGTCCCTTGCTGTGCCATCTGACATCATAATATATGCTTGTCTGGAGAAATCAATTGATGTCTTCCGCAGGGATTATGGCAAGTGCATTATCCTATGCTAATACCACAGATCCTTGGTATCAATTGCTAAGGGTATACTTTGGGAAAACTTTCAGTCTAATCAACTACAAGTGATGCCGTTGTATAATCAATCCAGCCACCCATCCATAATTTCGTCTCTTCTTTGGGCCAACTGCTATGTACGCGCTAATCATTTGTTTCGAGAAAACTTATTACGTAAAAATTATTCATGCCTTCACGGGAAGCTATAAACGAGATTTGGTCGTTGGAACTCTGATGTGTCTACGGTTCTAGCAGGCTGGATGTTTTATCTACAAGGACTTGAGACTTCGCGGCGTATTAGTAGAAGGGACCGCTGAAAAGATCAGTCCCTTTTTCAAGATACGGGAAGACTGCCTCGGCAGGCCAGGAAAGCTCAATTTATAAGTATAAATGTATCCAAGGTCCATACCCAGTAAGTAGTTAGAATTAGGTAGCTCGATTGTTCAGGGGTATATATCAATTGATGAAGATACCTAGGTTCATAGAGATCAACTACTACGTTGTACCTGATACGTAAGTATACCTAGGTATAAACTGCGAAACCTTTTTCTTTTATTACCCCTGTCACATCCAGTAGCGGCAATATATGGAACTTTGAACAGCTTGATAACAGAACCAGAATATTACACTGCACCGTAATATGACCACTTGGTAATGCATTCCTGATAGATACCAATTGGGTGTCAAGGTAATATGATGGTAAGAGCAATGGAAAGAGGACTATGATGTCGTTGATATAATATCGCGATATTAACTGGATTTTCTATCTTTATAATATCATAATTTGTATTATTATGTACTATTACAAATAATAACTATATGTAGCCGTGAGTCGTGTCCATGCTCCTAAATGTATACAACAACTAAGCTACATACCCAAATGCAACACTAAGATGATGCCTTGTAGCGCGTCAACTAGAAACGTCCCGTCAGGGTAGAAGGAAGACAGGCCGTGTGATCAATCATCGTTTATTGCAGATATTCTACAATATATGAGCCATGATCCTTCAACCCCGCAGGATCTCAGATAATTTCATATCTTGATGAACATGTACTGGCATCTGTTTTTGACAGTGTGATCATAGCCCAAGCATAGCACGATGCAATTCTCAAGGTTGAGGCTGAGCAGTACCGGATGCTTTTTTCTTGTATTCATAGTCCTAACAATCTTCTATTGGTATATCAAACATCCCCCGTTTTCAGAATTAATTTGTAATCACAACAACCAAGTTGACAGCCCCCATAAGGCTATATAGCACGTTCGCAAGGCATATGCTCATGTGGCAAGGCCGACACAGTCTTTCACAAGGGAGCCACGTATGTCAAGGCAACTGACAGACGGAAATAAGGCCAAAATATGGGTATTTCAGAAATAAAGCTACCCCGCCTCATTCCATATGAGGTGGTGTATGTACGTATTGATTGTGTATAACGAATGACAGCCAGGGATTCTAGCAAGGCTGACCATTTGATACACGCATCCTCATAACAGTCCGATCGCAAAACAGGATTCAATGGAGCCTTGTGAGCGAAGAGCGAACTTATATATTTCCCCAAACTCTTTCAGACTTGAGTTCTGTTCTTCGTATTTCCTAGTTTTCCCAAGTCAATTGCTAATGTCCCTAATCGTTTTCGCAGTATGGCTGCAGTAGGATGAACAATCTCGGCACTCGAACTCGCAAAAATCGCTTATTCTGGCACTAAAGCCTTCTCACGCCTTTATCATGCCGACGCCGAGTTCAGTAAATTCTACGTTGAATATCAGAATGTCGATAGCTACCTAAACCAGAATCCGGATTGCTCCCAGCAACATCCCCATTTGGTCGAGCTCAACGGAGTAGTAAGACATTACCTCAAGGATACGATAACGAAACTTGATTCATTCCGGCCCGAGATTAACTCTTGCAATAGTTTAGTAAAAGACAAAAGACGCCGACGACTTGAGCTGAGAGCACAATTCAAATGGGTCCTAAAAGTAAGAAAAAGAGCGGTTGCTCTTGTTGAGTACTTTGAAAACAGGACTGGCCAGAAGACGCTTTCAAGGACGAATGACGAATCTCGATATTTTTCAAACATGGCGCGAAGATCTCCCGCGGATAATCGATGAAGAGAATAACACACTTCAATCTCGACTTCAGGAACTGGCGGAAGACATACACAGCACACTTGAGAATGATACCACCATCATTTCCTGGCTGCAGGAATGGCCAGCAGAAGTGACACGGCTCTTTTCTGACCATGAAGGTGAACGGCCAGGGCTTGCATCGAATGCCCTAACTATCACGATCGCTCTTGCTCCATTATTAGGAAAAATGGTGGCTCTAGCCATCTTTCCGCCACTTGCTATGGTCTTTTAAGGTAACGACTGCAATTCCTACTTGTATTCCTACTTGTATTGGAGTCGGTGATTCCACCAAGACTTCAGTATCACTTTCCACTATACGCAGTCTACTTTCAATTGCCGTTGTTGCATTTTGGAAGAGCATATGCGCAGTGGAACCGGGTTTTTCAAGGTGGACTAAGGAGTTGTGGATGACTCGAATATGATTGAATATGGCACTTTTCGGCTTGGATTTGGAACAGGTGGCTTTGCAATATAGAGGTGTTCATTAGGAGACTTCCAATTGTTATGTTATCAGTATTGATTCTTCCTTGACTAGGTAATGTAGAAGAGCAACTCCTGCTTGTACGTACCAATCTATGAGACGACAGAATCTGGGGAACGATCTGGACAAGAAACAACGCGATCACGTTATACCGAGTACTACGAATTACTTTGTTTGATTGTTTAAACATAGTAGTGAGTGCAACCTAGCTAGCA
The DNA here is from genome assembly GCA_023626215.1 of Talaromyces sp. PL2406. Taxonomy (NCBI): domain Eukaryota; kingdom Fungi; phylum Ascomycota; class Eurotiomycetes; order Eurotiales; family Trichocomaceae; genus Talaromyces; species Talaromyces sp. PL2406. Next base: position 221,973 of record JAMAGL010000026.1, on the reverse strand, counting down.
GCGGTTCTGTCTGGCTCCTACCTACAGTATCACAAACGAGGTATGATACCTGCATTCCCTGATATCAGCATGTTGCGATATGTTTCCGTTGGTGAAATACTTGTGATATGTAGCTACCTGCTGGCCACATATAAACCTGTCAACTGGTAGAACCCAGTCTCTAATATCCACGCAGCCTTAGCACTTCCTCTGCGAACATGTTCTGTACCCGTTGTACGGGCTGTGCATCCCTTACGCTCGCTACAATGTTCGTTACGAATGAGGAGCATGCGATATCTCAACAAAATCCTCGACACTGCTCCGTTTCAAGCCCGAGATCGCATCGAAGCACACTCAGCTCTACTCCCGACTTCTCAAAGCAGAGTGTATTGCGAAAAATATGAATCCTCGAAATCACAACAGACGCTATTAGGCTGTAGATCATTGATTATGACTCAAGTATAGATTAGATGATTACGACATTAGAGGTGGTCATCCACGGCATGTCTGCCTTTCTACCTAGCAGAGTATCAAAGGTTCGGTGGAAATATGTAAGGAATACTTCACTATGACAGGAGAGACACTCGTCAATCACTGCCTATGAAGGGATTGATATTCATGTATCCAAACCGAGCATCAGAATGATGTACACGTTATAGACCTAACCGTACTCAATCAACGTCAAATTATAGAAGGCCTATATGTTTAACCGTCACTTTCTCAACAGTCCTTCGGGGGATCTTTTGGGATCTTTGAAGAATATGATTGATCCGCTCAATCATCTAGTCTGCTAAACCGCAAGGTTTCAGAGATCAAAATTCTATAACCGTAGGTATCTCAGGGTCTCCCTGACCAGATGTCAGTCATGGATTGTGATGAGTTGATAAATAGATACTATGTAACAATTTTACTTGAAGGCATTCTTCCGTCTAGATAAGTTGATCTACCACAGCAGGGACAAGGCTTGTTCCTGAGAGACTTGATTGATTTCAGAAAGACATCACACATAGACAATGGCAATTGGGATGATTTTAGGGCAAGCATGGTTTTGACGGCATATACCCAAAAGTCCGTGCTACGTACGCATTGAAATAGGATTTCAAATTCCGAATTCCGTTTACTACCTCAGAAAAAGTGGCTATTGCTACTGGTACGTACACATCTACCGACAGAATCAGGTAATGTGTATGGCCAAGAAGTTCAATCACGACGCAATATGAACTAGTATAATTTTGTTTGATTGCTCAAACATAAGTACTGCTACGTCGCTAGCGGTGGTCCGGTTCGCTCATGTGTTCATGGGGCCAAGATGTTGAACTACCGTCCAGAATCGAGGAGTTTGAGTGAAATGTCACTATATATGCCAGTTTTGTTCTAAACTTCTGTGAGTGGAATATTAGTCTTCGATTACGCTCAATTATCGTATTAAGTTACGCACCCTGTACGCTTCGTAGGTATGTAGTAATGTGTGATTCCGGCCAGGCCGAGACATATCCAGAAAGATATAAATATCTAGGGCCGTAACGACAATGCGTGCTTGATACTACCTAGATACGCGTTGTTTGATGAAAGTGAGCAGCAAAGAAGAGCGTATTTATTGAATACGCATTATTGAGTACTACGACTGAATTCTGTGTCTAGAGCTTAGTCATTTTTGTGGCTTCAAGATGACACAATGGCTCGACGCTACTAGAGGCCCTGCCGTCCAGGAAGACTGACTAGTACACGTGCTAATTTTGTGATATTTGAATATGATTGTGAGTACGTATTCCCAAAGTAACCTTATGCAAAGGCGTAATTTCAATTGCACGTTGCCTAATCGTGGGCCATGAATTACAGGTAGGGTAGGATACAATATATTCCAATCATAGATTTCGGAGAAATATAGGTACCACTGTTGATGAACAGACTTGACTTGTCAAGCCTTTAGGGTCACCCTTTGGTATAGAAGACAGCTTTCGGATTTCGATCTATCACTGCGGATTTACGCGCAGCATTAGTAGAATACACTGGAAGGATTTCGCAAACTGTTGCCGTCCCGGGATTATGGCACTAAGCAGCTGATTCTCCCCGATCTTTAGGTGCTTCTAAGTGTGCGGTTGGGTGTGATCAGCGATAGAACCGCTGTGCCTTAAGGGGATTTAGTGTCTAGTCCAAGCCCCTAGTCCTTAGCTCATTATGTTCAATGCTGTAGTTGAAGAGTAAACCATTTCGGGCTATCGCGACATGACCCGAAGGTCTAGCCAAACAAGATTGACTATTTCATGTTTGTAGATAGCAACTGATCCGAATTCACAGCAACTGAAGTCCATTGTGTACTTCATCCGGCTATAGTGTGCATAATGATATCAGTGGGTTAGTTAGGTAGCATTCTCAACAAATATGTTCTGACAATAGACTCGCAATTCTTTGATAACATGGATGTTTGCGAAATGTGCTGGTTAGAGCGGGGTATGTACTTTATCTTGTAGAAAATGCTGAGTAGGAGTGTTCAAGAGTCAAGAGCAGACGCTTCAAACATCAGGTATCCCTCAGGTACGCATCATTGGACGGTGACCATCAGATACCTTTAGTATAGTTGGATGTGTAAAGTTTCAAAGTCACTGTAGCATCAAATCTTGCCGAAGCCGAGTGAACACGTTGACAGACTAAAGAAGTCTGAGTTCGAGTGTGACTTTAATTTCTTAAGGGAATATCATTGACTGCGTAAAGCAGCCGTTGCTTGGTTACGTTTGAAATGTAAGCTTGGATCGTTTACCGGTCCAAGCTAAAGCTGACCCTAGCCTCAAATATCAAAATATATTTTTAGTCTTCCAGAGTTTCATCTTAACGGACCCGGTGATGTGGATTATGCCCGCTTGCTTAGACATGATACGCACTGAGATACGAAATGTCAAGTAAGTCTTGATTGATTCATGACTCATTCATGACTTTATCCTTAAGGTTATTAGCAGATCGATCAGCTCGTGTTGATCACAATCTATTCAATCGAGATGTCGTTTTAGGACTGTCGGATAGGCTACCGCAATGGTGGCTTCTGATCAGCTCCTCGTGTTTAGGCCTTGCTTCAGATGTTGGTTCTCCACAGGGTGACGCAAACCTGGATAAATTTAGTTCCCCGGAGATTTTTTACCTTTATGAAAATACTACCAACATTGCAAAAATTCATGTTGGTTGGAGGTTATACCTATATGGCAAAGGATACGTACGTAGCACAACTACCGAGCAAAAATGCCAGAAACCATCTCATTGATCTCAAACAACCAGGGTAGTAGTACATGAACAAGCGTATCTAGGCACTCAACTTCGGAGTATTCCGTACTTTACTTTTAAAAAGGGTCTAAATCATGTATGGCTATGTAACATCGCCTGCCTTACCCCAACATTAAGGAAGCGAACCCGGACTTCTGATTGATCCAGAGGCCTTGAGATAATGTTCTAGCTGACAGCATATAGCCTAGTGGGACCCCTAGGTAGTGTTTTGCAATGCCACAACCGGGCCCAACATGTCTATGGGCCCTAGCCTTACACTCCAATTGATGGCTACATACTATGTATGCTGCTGCCCGGGATTTAGTCATAATAACGGTAGTATTAGGGTTTGCAGGGGGGTATTGTAGCTCCGGCAGCTTCGGCATTTTGTATAATTTTACTTGTTTCTTCTATTCCTGAATGGTGCTCAAACATAACTGAGGATGTCCATCTCTATATAAAGGACCATTGCTCCCGTTTAGAATGCTCCTTATTACAGATATTGCATTTCATAAATAAAGTTCAATCAACATATTCCTCGGTCAGTATACCGAAATCCCGTCCTATCTCTGGCTTTATTGACGAAATCCTTCAGATTATGGTCGCTCACGGATTTCTTGCTCGGCTTACAGTCGCAGCTCTTTGCCTCATCGCCATTCCAATATCGGCGGCTCCTGTAGACAAGCGAACTGGGGTTGTTCCCGCTCTCACTGGCGCAAAAGAGGTTGTGGGAGGCGGCACATACCCCCGTGCCAACTACCTATCCGACGGTTCAATCATTGGTGCTTATACAGCCTTTGCGAACGGAAACAGCATCATCACCATCGCCCACTCAACCGATGAGGGTAACTCCTGGACTGAGATTGGAACAGTCGCCCAAGGACCTACTGCTACAACTGACATCGATAACCCCTACCCATACCAACTCCCATCAGGACGTATCCTCGTCGCATTTCGGAACCACGATCGCTCAAACGGTGTTTACACCTTCTTCCGTATCACTATCTGCTACTCCGATGACAACGGTGCCACCTGGGCCTACCTTAGCACCCCTGCTTCAGACCCAGGCCCAACTAACGGAAACTGGGAGCCTTTCCTCCGCATGGCCGAGGATGGCACCACCCTGCAACTCTACTACTCTCGCGAGAACTCCGCAGCCGACCAGGACAGTTTGATGCGTACTTCGACCGATGGCGGTGTCACTTGGACCTCTGCTACTGTCATCTCCGGAGGTGATACCACTAACGCCCGTGATGGTATGCTCGGCGTCACGCAAGTCTCTGGCAACAACCTCATCGCAGTCTTCGAGTCCGAGACTAACGGCGGTAAATTCTCTGTCCACTCCATCACCAGCTCTGACGATGGCGCTACCTGGGGTAACCGTCAAACGGTCTATGCTCCTTCTGGTTTCAACGCCCAGGCCCCTCAGGTCACCAACGTCGGTGGTACCCTCGTTGCTAGCTTCCAGACTGATGAAGATGGTGGTTCCGGTGAGGCCATCAAGATCTTGACCAGCGGTGATGGTGGTGTTACTTGGGAGAACAAATTGACTACTTTCCCTGCTAGCAGCAACTGGGCTGGTTTGTTGGCTCTTGATGACGATGCAAGCTTCTTGAGTTTGGCTGATCACTCTGGTGCTAAGGCCCAGAAGGTCACTCTCTCGTAAGAGCTGTCTCTTCAAGCAATATCTCATTCACTGTCTTTGCATATATGCGGCAGATCTGCCCATGTAGATGTTTTGTTTTTTTGTACATAGTTCTCTGTACATGGGCTACCAGATTGTCATCAAAAGTTTCATTCTTTTATTTGACTATTAGCATCTACAAATCAGGTAAATGAAGTCTGTAACTTCCCACACGCGATTATTCAGTCGCTCCTTCATATTAATTGCGTACATATGTCGTATCCATGTACAGCAGACTGCTCGCGTATCCTTCGGGTCAATAATCTCCTCAACGCCAAACGCATTCGCCGTTCTGATAGGGTTCATGAGCCGTTTATACACCTCCTCGAGCGCTTGATACACCTCGGACTTGTTTCCCGCTTTCTCTGCTTCGCGCAACTCCTGACGATGTCCGACTTCAATGCCGCCATCGAGAGGCAGTGACCCCCAATGTCCTGATGGCCATGCTACTTGCATTGGTGGGTCACGTGCTCCTATCATTATACCTCCGGCTACACCGAATACACGTCGTGTTATGACGCTGAATATGGGTATGGTAGTGCTAAAGTATGCTTTTGCTAATTCGACGCCCCAGCGCATTGTAGCTGTGCGTTCGGCGATTGTTCCAATGGCGTAGCCAGCTTTCACATAATCAATATATGTTTCGTTTGTCGAAGACGGAGAAGAGTAGGAACTTACGAACGTCCACGAACTGCACCACAGGAATATTCATGACATCACACAATTTCAGAAACCGTGCCAACTTCTGACTTCCTTGCGCATCCAACGCGCCTCCATTTACCTCGCAATTCAACGAAATGATTCCCACCGGATGACCTGCCAGACGAGCCAAACCATTGATCGCCGTCTTGCCCCACAGCGCTCCTATCTCAAACCATGAGCCTCGATCAACAACGCTTTCTATGATAGATCTCGGATTATACATTCGTGCCTGTCTCCGAGGAATGATACTTCGGAGAGATAGATCCTCTCTATTATCCGGATCATCACTGGGAATAATAGGTGGCGCTTCGAGGCCGCAATTTGGTAGATATCCTAGAACCGTCCGGATCTGTTGGAAGCATTCGGCTTCGTTGGCCGCCAAATTATCAATTGTACCATTTGTGCAATGCATCAATGGTCCGCCCAAATCTTGGAAATCTAGTCCTTCCTCGAATGTTGCTCCTTCCACAACTTTTGGTCCGGCGTTGAACAGGCTTCCGATATCTGCGGCCATGACACTGAAATGGCATGCTACAACTCTCGCGGCCCCTAGTCCAATCTAATTCCATAACTATCAGCCACATATCAGCGATTTTTAGCTTGGAAAATAAAACTGATCTTACCGCAGGCCCAACAACAGCCCCAAGATTCGGAATCCCCAGATTCAGCTGCTGCACTACTTGATGCAGATGTGGTATTTGCGGTAAATAGCTCCAACCAACCTTCCTAATGGTTGTAACACTTCCTCCTCCCGAACTGCCATCGACCAGTTTTATGACTGGCAATTTCAACGCAATCGCCATCTTCTCAATATACACTGTCTTCTCCACGGTGGCACCATCCGCATGCCCTCCGCGAATACTGAAGTCATCAGCAGTAAGTAAAACATCTCGCCCTTGCAGCTTCCCGGTTCCTTGAATATTGTTACTGGGGACGAAACTGACGGGCCGTTCTCGCGCGTATCCCTCGATGGGTTCCCATTTCACTGTTCCGGAAACCGAGCCGACTTCGCGGAATGTGCCCGGGTCCAGGAGTTGGTCTATTCGTTCTCGAACCCAGAGTTTGCCGGCTTGCTTTTGTCGCACGTAACCTCGTCGAGTTGGGTCGGGTGTGTTTGCGATTTTGCGTAAGGTGGAGAGGGTTGTGAGAACGTCAGAATGGTCTGCGGGGAGACTGGGATCTGAATTGCTATTTTGTGAAATCGGCTTTTGTGTATTGCTTTTTGAGACATGTGCAGATAGTTGTGTTAGTCGCCCTGCAGCTTTCGATGATAGATCGTCTGGCTTGTCTGTTGGGTCCTTCATTGTGATGCAATTAGATGTCGGAGAAGTTAGTCGTAATCGTTGCAATTACTTTCAGGTACTGTGTGTGTCACTGTGCGCTAGCGAATAGTCTCTCAAAGGTGAAGTCCACAAAGATCCAATCTTGTCGGTTAACGATATCCGATGCAAAAATACCTCGGATCTTCAACTTGCGCGGGGAAAGCTACTATGGGCAGAGCTTTCCCCGCATTAAGATAGCCGACGCCATAGTTCTATCTAGTACTCGATGCGTATTGCCTATGTGTCTGGTACCTCTTGTCGACCGGTTGGAATAAGCAATCCATTGAGAAACAGGATACAACATGCGGCCACCAACAAGACCGATTCGGCGAATCCTAGTCGCCAATAGGTACGTCAGCTCCTATCACAGTTGTTTGCTCATTTACTCACATGGTGTGTTGAGATATCCAAGCTGACGAAATATAGAGGCGAGATAGCAATCCGCATACTCCAGGCCATTCGGGAACTGCCCCATTCAGAGTATGGTAATCACATTCAGACGTTTGCAATATACACCCAAGATGACTATACGCACTGTGAAATCGGTGCACCAAACCATTCAATCCTCCTTCCATCTGCCTCGTGCTACATGGATATTCCATTCCTGATCAATCTCGTAAAACGGCATAAAATAGATACCATTCACCCGGGATATGGCTTCCTCAGCGAGAGCGCTGAATTCTCGCATCGCTTATGGGAGGAAGCGAGTGTACATGTGATTGGGCCTGGATGGGAAATTCTAGAGCAGATGAGTGACAAACTACAAGCAAAGATATTGGCCGCACAATGCGATGTACCTGTGCTACCGGCGATGGACACACCGAGTGGTAATCTAGATGACATCAGGACATTCGCCGATCAAATCGGCGGATATCCCATTATGATCAAGGCAGTTGATGGAGGAGGAGGTAGAGGAATTCGATTGGTACGCACTGCAGAAGAACTACCCAATGCGCTGAAGCGTGCGCAGGGAGAGTCGCCATCAAAGACTGTATTTGCTGAGAAAGCCGCTCTTGATGGGTTTCATCATGTCGAGGTTCAAATTATCGGTGACGGTTCCGGAGAAATCATGCATGTATGGGAGCGAGATTGCAGTGTTCAACGTCGGTTTCAGAAGATTGTGGAATTGGCACCGGCAAGAATAGAGGATGGGGGGTTGATTGATCGGGTCATTGATGCTGCGGTCAGGATGGCGAGACATGTAAGTCACGATGAGTATTTGGACGGAGGTGTAAGGCTAAGTATACAACAGGCTCGATACTTTTCCCTAGGCACATTTGAGTTCCTGGTAAATGATCAACTTCAAGAATTCTACTTCCTAGAAATCAATCCGAGACTTCAAGTCGAGCATACCATTACGGAATGTATTTCGGACATTGATCTCGTGCAGACACAGCTGCTTCTAGCTCAAGGTATCACTTTACGCCAGCTGAAGTCTCGATACCGGACTACGGGTGGCCAATTACCAAACAAGCACTCAATCCAGCTTAGATTATGCGCAGAAGACCCAGACTCAAACTTCGGGTTAAGCATCGGAACCATTTCACAGCTGATGATACCGGGTGGACCAGGGGTGCGAGTGGATAGCCATGTTTCAGCAAGAAATCCGACAAAGCTTGGACCGGATTACGATAACTTGTTGGCCAAGATTATCGTAACATCCAGAACTTGGGAATCTGTCGTACGCAAGGCCCGGCGGTTGTTGGCGGACGTCGCCATTGTAGGTGTCAAGACAAATCTGATTCTGTTGTGCGGCATCGTCAACCATGATAATTTTCTCGCGGGCAAGATAGATACGCAGTGGCTCGAGAAGAATATTTCTACTCTTATAGAGACTGGGAATGCCATTGGACCAAAACAGCTCAGTCAAGCGAGTCTTCCATTCAACTCCTCACGCTCATCGCTGGCAAATCTAGTCGCCTCAGCTTCTTCGGTCATATTCCGAAAGGGGGATGCATGGTCACTTACACTAGAACCATTGCAACCTCAATCTGGCCATGGGAGTTCTCGGTCGAGCACACAGTCACATCTCCTCGTTAATCGAATTCTCCGAAATGACTTCCCTTCCTCACTCACTGCCGAGATCGAATATTCGTCGTTCTCGCCCAACGATGCGTCTAGTGTGCCTTCCACGTCTAAAATGGGATATCGAATCCACCTGGCAGAAACAAACGCCTCAGCATCAGCACTAACGTCCTCAAAGCACCGTCGCGGAGACCCAAAAAACAAGAATCACGTCATATCTCCTCTTTCAGGAAAACTCATTGAAGTTCTGGTAGCCCCGGGGGACGAAATTGTACCTCATCAGGTTGTTGCATTTGTCAAGCAAATGAAAATGGAGCTTGAGATACGTAGCCATCGAGCTGGGATTGTGAAATGGGTCTTTGATCTTGCCACCAGTAACGATGGGCAAGTGGGCAATGGTCAAGATGTGGATGTGGCAGAGGGATCGCTGCTTTTAGAGCTGGAAGAGCAGGAGGATATGAAAGGGAAGCTTTAGGGGGTGCTGTATTGCTGAGCAGGTTGTGGTGTAGATATATGGTACCTTCTCAAATAGAGTGCCCCAGGCTTTTCATCAGAAAAGAAAAGTGCAATTCAGAAGGAGAGTCGAGTTTAATCGAGTGCCCTAGCTGAATAGAAAACCGCCCGATCTGTACAATCGCCCAACAGTGTGGATGGAATGCTCTACAGTGGAGGACAATAAGAAGCTCTTGTCGACACATACCCATACAACAATGGCTCAGCCGGCAGCCCCTATGACAACGGCACACTCAACGAAGCATATCCACAATTCAAGCGTCTCGCAGCTATCGTAGGCAATTTTGGGTTCATTTTCTCAAGACGATTGTTCCTTGATACATTGCCATCGTTGGTACCGGCATGGTCGTTTCTTGCTACCTGGGGCCACGGAACGCCCATTCTCGAGTCTTTCCATACATCAACCCTTCCTCGTATTTTCTAAGGAATCAATTCACCTAGCTTGGATATTCAAGACCGATATATATCGTTTAGCACCTTGAGGGATCCCAATCATGAGATTGAAGATGCCCCAGCAGGACACAAGACCCATTTGGCAAAATAACAGGGGAACAGAGAATTGATGGAGTTTTAATGAAATGCTACGAGTTTGATAGCGGATGATTTCAGGTCGGCGAGCTATGACTATATTAAAGTTCATATCGACTCGTTCCGATACTTGGAAGGCCCAGTTGGCTTGTCTGATAAATGTTTACTGACAAGATTACATGTACTCCAGAGAAGTTGAATCAATGTCCTCGTTCTTTAACTTGGAATCAATGGTCAAGTTGTCCCCATATGTACCCTTGTGTACATTATACATCTCTATTTTTCAAGGTAAATATTTAAGTGACGAGATCTAAATAAATCAATGGTCGGTTTATTCCAACTCTACTTACTATCATTGATATTACCTGTCTCATCTCACAAATTAGCCCTAACTCCACCCATAAGTTAAAATATACGAAGCATCTAGCATTTACAAGCGAAAAATACGTCACGAGAATTTAAAAATTCCACCCATTCCAGAAAATTCGAAATATATATTTATCAGATAGACTCTTCGAGACAACAGTGGTCGAAGGAGACTTTTTTGTTTCGATGGTGCCGTATATGGTAGATGTCTCCGAGCAACGTCTGAAATCTCTCCGAAAGCTGTATTCACAAAGTTTCTCGGACACTTTTGAAAAGTAATATAAATCCCTTCCAAGGCTGGATGGTTTCGGTAGCCATATTAAACATTTTGACATATACGTGGAAAAGTCATCGCCTACGCACATCGCAGTAGCGACACCGATCTACACTTTGCGAATCTTCAACCATCGTTCAACCATCATTCTTCCATCCCTTATTGAAAGAGAACAACCATGCTATCAACACCACTCTTCGACGCCCTCATAATCGGCGCCGGCCCAGCAGGCCTCTCTGCTGCAACCGGTCTCGCCCGCCAACTCCACACAACAGCAATCTTCAACACCTCTGTATTCCGCAACAGCAAGACAAAGCACATGCACAATGTCGTGGGCTGGGACCACCGCGACCCCGCCAATTTCCGTGCTAAGGCTCGCGAGGATCTGTTAGCACGGTACTCGTCAACGGTCCAGTTCCATGATATTGGGATTGAGTCTGTCTCGAAGCGGGATGATGGGAAGTTTGAGGCGAGGGATGAGAGGGGAGGTGTTTGGAGGGGGAAGAAACTTGTATTGGCGGTTGGTGTGAGGGATGTGTTTCCTGATATTGAAGGGTATGCAGAGTGTTGGGGGGAGGTTATGTAAGTTTTGTTCCTTTCTTCTTTTTTGGGATTCGGCTAATTGACTGTGTTAGACATCACTGCCTCTTCTGCGACGGATACGAAAAACGCGGTGCACCGTCTGCCGGTGTCCTGGCAACAGATCTCCTTGAACAAACGCAGAGGACGATGCACGTTAGCCACATGGCGAAAAGGCTCGTCGATAATGTCACTATATACACCAACGGCAACAGCCAGCAAGCCTCGACGATACAGGAAGCGATAGCCAATCTGGATGGTTTCAGGGTCGATTCTCGCCCTTTTGCGAGGTTGGAAAAACGTGAAACAGAGGCTGAGCCGAAGATTATTATCCATTTCAAGGATGGCAGTTCTGCAGAGGAAGCGTTTCTGGTAAGCATTTCCCACTCTCGTCGAAATCATCATCAATGGATTTACTAACATCATGTTTGCATCAGGCCCATGGACCAAAATACGTGGTCAACGGCTCACTTGTAGAACAATTGGGACTCGAGACGATCGACAGCGGCGAAATCAAGGCATCGCCCATGTTTAACGAGACTTCGATGCCGGGAGTATTTGCAATTGGTGATTGTGCTACGCCAATGAAGGCAGTGACGCCGGCTATGTATATGGGTTCAGGGACTGCGGCGGCGATTGTGATGCAGCTTCAGGGAGAGAAGTAGATGAAATCAACCTTCCAAGATTGGACGGTTTGATCGCCGAATTTCACCACGGGTCTTGTGGGAAATTACGTACACCTAGCCTGTGATTGTATCATTTCATGTTGCTTGTTAGTGGGATCATATACATACCTACATATAATATATATTTGTACCGTATCCTGGTTCTCTCACATTGTATCTTAGATACAAATTGCATGCTTTAGCCCTAACCTGGTTACCCATCCATTCCGAGCGACTAGTTAATGCAATGTGGATACAGAATCGATAATTCTTTCAGCTTTGGTATTTACTTGCGGATTTTTGACATCTTGATATCCTCTACAGCGTAGACATCAACCTCCGGGTCGTGGGCCGGAAGACGAATTGCATTAGACCTCTTCGTTCCCATGGCAGTCCGAATAGGTAGAAAAGGGCCAACTATTATAGGGTACAAGCGCCTTGTAGGGTGCCAATAGTACGTACGACTATGATTAGCTGTGACGCTACACCTGCATGTTTGGAGCGGCGATTATTGGAGGCTGAACTTTGAGGAAGTGATGGTTGATTGCGCGAAGCCGCCAATTATATACCTCCCTACCTATCGTATTGCCTGGTACCCGTGCGCTGTGGTTTGATATTATTAACCACAAAGGTGAGGTTTCATGATGCGAGCTCGCCAATTGTATAACCTCCCGGTGAAAAGAAATGTCTTCATTTTTTCCTCGCGATGTCTGTGCGTAGTCAACATGTGTAGAAGCCTCGAGGTGAGGTTCTATTGTGCGAGATGTCTAGTCATGACGATGGTATTTTTGTGCTCAAACAGCCATACGTGTGACTAGATGAATGTCTGGAATCCGCATAAATAGTTTGAACATATCCATCGATTCATGTTCTAGGATTCAAGAATCTAAGTAACATTACTCTCATCTCACTACTACCAAAACTATATTTATATCTATCACCGCAATGGCACCCTTTCGCATCGCCATAATCGGCGCCGGACCGGCTGGACTGACTCTTGCACGCCTTCTGCAAGTGAAGAATATCCTTTGCACCGTTTACGATCTCGATGCCATTGCACACAGCCGCGACCAAGGAGGGACCGTTGATTTGCATCGCTGGGGTGGACAAGCGGTGTTAAAGCGGCTGGATTACTGAACGGATTTAAGAAATTGGCAAGACCGGAAGGAGAGGCCACCAAGCCGGTCAAGTATGATGGCACAGTAGTTATTGATGAGAATGTGCAGAAAGTGGAAAGGCCCGAAGAACATAAAGATCGGCCAGAAATTAACCGATTACGGTTGAGGCAGTTCTTGCTGGGTTCATTGACAGAAGGGAATATCGTATGGGGAAAGAAATTATTGGCTGTTAAAGAATTAAAAACAGTAGATGTAAAGTTTGATCTTCATTTTACTAATAGCGTCGAAGAGGCATTTGACATCGTCGTTGGCGCCGACGGCGCATGGTCAAAAGTTCGCCCATTCCTAACCGACAAGCACCCCTTTTACTCTGGGGTTACAGCCATTGAGCTTTGGGCCATGGATGTTGACACTCAGCATCAGTGGCTCTCTCAGTACGTCGGCCAAGGGACAATGTTCATGTTTGACGAAGGGCGAGCAATCATCTCTCAGAGAAACGGCAACAACGGCATACGCACATATGCTGCGGTACGACAGCAAGAATCATGGCTAAATGATTGTGGCATCGACTGGTCCGAGCCGAATGCGAAGACGCGGCTGATTGAAGGTTACTTCGCCGACTGCGCAGACAATCTGAAGCGAGTCATCATGGACAGCAAGGACAACCTCGTCCCTCGCTCCATGTACATGCTACCCGTGGATATTACATGGCACCCAAAACCTGGTGTCACTTTAATCGGCGACGCGGCACATTTGATGACTCCTTTTGCCAGTGTCGGAGTCAACATTTCTATGGTTGACGCACTGGATTTGGCTCGAGCAATCGCGTCTTGCGTTGAGAATCTTTTAATAAATTCGAATGCCTTGAGCGAAGTTGTATGTCTCTCAATAAAAATTTCATTGGAAAATGGAAGCCCACTTGTTGGTGCCGTGATGTTGAACAATGAGAAAAGTTCAAAGCCAAACCTCTGTAGTTGAACGAGAATGGATGCCGAGACGCAGTCTACAATAGCTGAAAGTACATCCGGATACTCCCTATAGCCTTCTGAATTGGCCAATGGAAGAGCTAAAGCGAGCTCTTTTTTATACCATTGCTCTAATGAGTTGCAAGCCTCGACTACCCGGTCGAAGGGGCCTTGATACCCCAATTAATTTCCGAAAGTAGGCGCGTTTCTCCCTGTCGAATATTCAGAAAGCTTCAGCACTCGCACGAAAGCCCCGGTACATCTAGTAACAGATCTCCAAGCTCAGATCTCCAGCGAAGGCTTGCTGACTTATGATCCAGGCGCCCTTTACCAGTTTGCTTGGGCAGTTCTCGCCATTGTGGTTGGAATAGGAAACATTCCTGACGGCGGCTCATGTCTTGAACGGGGAAAAATGCTCGCTGCGACTCCAACATGGCTCGTTCAAAAGGCTGATCGAAGCTTTCCCCAAGCTCCTGGATCAAGAGTTTTGAACCGCTTGACAAGTTGTTCCAGCGTCCGTTATCCGAGCTTACCTGAGCTCACAGAGCTGAAGAATCAGCGAAGAGCCGATCGTTTCGGGTTCCAAGCGTGTTTCTGCCACTTGCACGCATTGTCGCAGTGAGTTCAGACTTCTACCGTAAAGTCTGATCTTGCGAGGCGAACTTGCCAACAATTGCCGGCGCGTGTCTTCATAGATTGAACAAAGACAGAAGACGGCGTCGTCAAGAGCTGTATTTCTTCCGAGTCGACTTGGGATGAACTGATAAAACTCGCCATGCGATCGAAGGGGAAACGCATGTCGACTATCTGGATCCGTGAGGATGTGTAGTAGAATGTTACACTGACTCTCTGCCTGCGAGGCTGGCAGGCGGGATATCGAGACTTGGAAGGACTGATCTCCCACCGCATACTCCTCTTTTACTTCATCATTGCAGGCCGAATCCGGCCTGCTCTGCTGGATCTGAGGGATGGCATCCCAAGCAGCTCCTTCCAAGAGATACCTTTTCTTTCCCATATTGCGCTACCAAACGCGATCTTTCTTCGACAATCTTCCATCTCTTGACATATCCATCACAGTCCCACCCAGCGGATATACAGTTTTGACATGCTGGCCATTCTTTTCTGCATCGATTTTTGCGCTTCCGGCACGTTCCACAGCCCGTGCTTTTTGGGGTGCCAACCATCCGGGAGATTGCAGCTCCTCTGCAGACCGTCCATAGAGTATTTCGAATCCGAGACTCGCACCTCCGAACTGAAATACATCATCGGAGCTCTTCGGAAAGTCCGGTGTTTCCAGGTCGTATTTGAAATCTCCTCCATGCACAAGCTCATTCCGTTCGTACTGGCTCTTGTCGTCGCGGCTATCACTAATGACTCGCAACTCGTTTGCGCGGATCTTGAATTGTCGGAGGCGGAGTACTTCGAGCTCGCGTCCTTCCATCTCGAATTTCGACTGATGCTTCGATAACTCGTCGATCTTGTCCATGAGTTCTTGGTTGCGAGACTCACTTAAGGTGAATTGATCTCTGAGACCTGTGAGTTGCTGGCTATCCCCCTTTTTGATTTGGTTCTTGATTGCGTTCATACTCAATGTATCTGACTCGGAGTGATCGGGAATTCGTATTATTTCATAAAATATTGCCGCCATTGTCTGCTTGATCGTGTTTGTTAGAGAGTACAAGCGAAAGAAGAACACGAAATCTTCAAAGACCAGGGTAAACTGGAGAACCCGGGAAAAAACATATTACCTCTGGAGTTATGTGCTTCCATTGTTCAACAAGCAGCAGTGTAGGCCATAGTTTTGTCTCAACTTTCAGTAACGATTTTGCACTTGTTGTAGCTTCTGATCTTGGTTGTCTTCTCACAATCCACATTCAGGACGCGGAAGGATCAGTCTTGACAGCAAACTAGGAAGCTGAATGTGTATTCTTTAAATGTTGAAGTTGATCAGGTAAGTAAATTGACACCTACGTATATATTTATCCAGAAATGAAGCTGAGTACAGTAATTCATGATGTTAAGGTTACTTAATAACCCTTGATCCGATGGCTAAGAGTTGCCTCTTGGATGACAAAGAATAACCAAAGAAAACAACACCATCAGATATCTCCTATGGCTACACTTGTTTGCCTCCTTCAGTCCTTCTGCTGCCACCCCTTATGCTAAAAAATGTATTAAAGTCAAAGGTCAGTCAGCCTGAGCTCATGACAATCCCTGCCTTTCAACAGTTCCTGCCGCCTTTATTTTCATTTCAGTTGTGTTTTTAATGATATATAGGCAATACTGCATCACCTAACCGATTTTATTGACGGTTAAGCAACAGCAAAAGGGAAGAGGAGAAAATGGCTTTGTATGCTCATAGTGTAGGCATATAAAGGAAGTGTCGCTAGAAGAGTACAGAAATTCATAAATCACTTGCGAATCCATCCAACAATGCAACCAGCTCCTTTGGCTTCTCCAACAGAATCCAATGACTACATTCAAGATTTTCAATGCGTCTATTGGATAGATACTTCTCTGCTGCTGGGATCTGAAATTCTGGGCGACTACCATGGTCAAATGCGGCAGTTACCACGAGGGCGGGGATATCGAGATTCTTGCTCTCATCAGCAGCAAACTCGACGGTAAGCGACTTGTCAATGCCACGAACAAATGACTTATACCTTTAAGCAATATGTCAGAAATGTCTTGTATCACGCATTGAATAGGGCTCCGTACCAGTTCAATGGACCTGTATATCCCCCTTTCTTGAAAATCTCCACATGCGTGGCAACTTCCTCGCCATTCATCCATGATGGAGGAGGGGAAACTTTACCACTGCTAACCCAGTCCTTTGCTCCACCTTCTGTACCCATATGAGCTTTCCAGTCCTCGGGTGTTGTAGAGTACAGCATCGATATCACCGAAGCTGGGTTTGTGTCACAGATAGCTGCAGCACCATCCTCATTGAAGAATTCCATATACGCGAAAGCAGGGTATCCGATGTATGCTTTCACCATTGAATTCACGGATTGAAGATCGAAAGGTGCGGGAGGACTATAACCAACAGCCGTGAATACCAGACCAGGGAAACGGTTTGGGTAAACTAGGGCAGCAGTTGAAAGAAGTGTAGAGCCCCTTCTCGAAATACAGATTAACCACTGAAACAGATTATGAGTTGAGAGACAAATCCTAAAAACTTACCAATCATGGCCAACACCAATGACTTGTTCCAGTCCTTCCCCGACGACAAGCTCAACTAAATGATCTGCCATTCTTTTGAACGAGTACGCCTCTACATCTGTCGGCTTATCAGAGTCTCCGTACCCAAGCAAGTCCGGCACGAGAACACCATAATCAAGTTCTTTGAGCAATGGCAATACATGACGCCAGTCGTAACTAGTACTTGGGAAGCCGTGAAGAAGTAGAAAGGTGGGCTTGTTGGTGTCGGCTGCGGGAATATGAATATATGCGTATTTTGTGCCATCTTTGACAGTACTTATTTTGCTGATATCAGGGAATAGTTGAAGTGCCATCTTTCTGAGTAGTATGACTTTATTATAGCTCTTATGATATTCATGATTGTAAGATCAGAGACAATCATCGACAAGGATAAATACTTGTAGTTAATCTACGCAGGCAGAAAGTCTCCGGGTTTCCCACATTCTCGAGCAAAAGTCTCCGGCGAGCACTTCGTCACTCAAAATGGAAATCGAATCATCAGGGAGGCTCTCGCGGACACGTCATTTTACCTAGGCAACCTCGAGTTAATTCCAATCAACTCATCTAGTTCCTGTGCCTGATCGACACGCACCGTTGCCATGGCTGTGTCGTTCGTCTCCTAGGGCTATGAAGTAGAACCTCTTCCTCTAATCAGGTTTGAGTAAACTGGTCGTATCCTTACAGTGGTCTCAACCTCTTATCATCAATCACCGGCCAGTCAACATAGCGTTTCGTTTAGTATACTAGTACTTCCTCCCTGCCGCTTGTAAGTTTAGGCTGTAGCTCACTAGGGAGCCTAGAGGCGCCTCCGAGTCTCTAATGGAGCGTGGATGTACGTATACCATGCGCACTGATGGTTTTCTCTGGAATCACTGAGCATTCAGAGCAGGATCGAAGAGCGTACTGCGTCGGATCAGGGGCACTCAGCATCGACTAGTGACCATGCAGGTAACGCAAAGTTTTGGGAAATTTAGATGCCACACCGATGACGGAGACGATGCTTGCTGTGAGCGACAGGGGATCCATTTTGTCAAAGTTGTTGGGTATTAAGAAGGAAAGTAGTACTATGTAGAAGATGACAATGCTTTTTACCTGCAACTATCCGCTCTCACTGAGCGTCCAACCCAACAACAAGGCTCTCTGCTCTCGATGCGCCGCGATGATTTGGCATACAGCCTCAACGCTTTACAAACCCAATCTGCATAAAATTAGGCAGAAGTCAATACCAAACTGTCGCAAGGCTCGGTGAAGAGCAGCTGTTGATGCGACAGACAGCTCTGGTGGAATATCAAGCATAACGAGATCGGCTCATCGCCCGAGATTTGAAATTTGGCATCAGCCTCGGGGTTACTGTACTCATTTTTTCATGTATCCAGACCAATCATAAGGCTAGACTCAGATATAACCGGTGAGCCTTGAGAAACGAGATGGTTATCACGGATGGGAGTGGCTGACAAGAAGTACTGTAAAGTAGTACATAGAAATAAGTATAGGTGCCAGGGAAGTCAGCAGATGACATACCAGCCGTCGATAATATGATGCTCAACGGTACGGAAAGAGAGGAAGAGCGAAGTAATCTGCCTCAGTGGCCTGCCCAAGGCTGATCTCAAGACGCCACGATGCATGATGCATGAAGAGAGCCCTCAATGGGTGAGCAATGGATAAGTCGACTCCACAGTTTCTGGCTACATCCGACACGAGAAATAGCATTCTCACCGGAAAATTCAGTAAGCCTCGAGAGGATGGCAGAATTGTCTCTCGTCTCGCAATGCGTCATCTTCAGGCTATTTTGGAGGGTTTTGACAATTACTGCCTATGAAGAAGTTTCAAATAGGTTGCAATCGGCGTCACCGTTGGTGGCGATGTTTGTATAATCCGAATTCTATAACAGGCCATCCATTGAAATGTTACTCATACCCAATAAATTTTGGACAGACATGTTACTGTAGAGGATAAAGCTATTAGGTACCATAGAAATATCTTGAAGATTAAAGGGCGGAGCTTATAATATCGATGTAAAAGAAATATACAACTATAATATAACGGGTGGTTCAAGCCGTGGCCATTCCCGAAGTTTGCAATATCGGGCACCGGGGATGATAGTACTCGATTATCTGGGCAGTGCTCTTTCAATTTGACTTGCGGTTCAATGCTTTAATATGAACGTTGTATATATAGTACGTACAGCATCAGTTTCGATCAATGTAGTCTCCGTCCGGCCGTTGTAGGTACCCTCTGACAAAATTTGGACGTGTCTAATGATTTTTTATTTGTACATAAGGAATATATCCAACTATATAGTAAGATATCAAGGCATTTACTTCTTGAATTCGAAATAAGTGCGATTCAAGTCCGCAGATGAACCCACCGCACTTTGCTTGCTTATCATATCCACCGACGAAGTGACTGTAATGCCAGTCCCCTTGAACAGCTCTTCCTCAGAATCATTCTCCCACGGTTCTTTTCGTCCTCTTGACCCATTTCCGTCAACGGACGCCATACGAGTATGGCCTGACCGTTTAGAGCGCGAATTGTATGGCAAGTTGACTAATTCATTCGACTGTTGTTTCGGATAAGATGGTGTACCTTGTTCACCCGTGGAACTGAAGGGATTCTTGCTGAAGTATTTGACCCAGATCGCTTTCATTGAGGCGGCGTTCGATGCCATGATGGCAACGTCGAGTTCAATCGCGGATACAATGACCATCTTTCCCAGTGTCCAGGTAAAGTCTGGGCTGGCCTCGAATTGGTGAAGAACAATAATTCGGAGAAACGATACGAGGGGCGACATTCCACCGAAGGTAATAACAGCGATTAGTGTTACGCGACGACGAAGGCTCGCTTGCATGTGCCACAGAGGTTGTATAGGTAGGACTAGAATAAGCAGATCTCCGAAGATACACTCCAAGGCTGGCGTCAGTTGAGCGCCTCAGTATACGCGCAAAAGGTTCACTCACTAAAGCCACAACGACGTAGTACGTGATCTTTGTGGACAAGCACTTGGCCCCCGGATATGCTGTTGGATTCCAAAATGCAGGAAGCGGGATGCATTGCAGGCAGTAGATCAACCAAATTGCAATCGTAGACGCTGTAACGATTGCCATCGCTCCGTAGATGCATAACGTAAACATGCGGGTGTTCGAGAGTCGAAGGTAGAAAAGAAGAAAGGACATTTTAATAATGAAATGCATCCAGATATAGTAAATCTCCTCTACGAATAGGAGCTATTTAGAAAATGTTGTTAGTTTCTCTTGGGTCGACATTTAACTTCTCGATGTTACTTCAAAGTATCTCACCTTGGGCAAAAAAGCCAGATCTGTGAGGGGTACGGCGTCATAATGTCTGCCATATTTGTTAGACGGGGATGTCGGTAAGCATAGATCATTGGGATACATACAGGCCGCCTCCAAAATGGACAAAGGTGTAAAAGAGACCCTGCTGACCGAGGTTGAAAACCTAAAAGACGGAATCCAAGGTTAGAATCGTTATATGATACGACGGATAGCTAAGAACTCACCAAAATCGCACTCATAAGCGCATCATCCCATCCAAAACTTTTGATAATGGAAAATCTGGACCATAGTCGGAGTACGATTGTGGCGGTTGACAGTGTCCAGAAAACCGTCGAGATACCAAGAGCCGCAGGCTGAAGAGTATTCAACATTTTGTCAGGAAAACCATGCGCTTCCCTCGGCACACAGCTCCTTGTCTCCGAGATGAAAGATGAGCCGATACGCCTTGCGCAGAGACTTCACACAGAAATCGGTGGTGTTCTCAACTCATTACACGTAATCGGGTCGAGTTTGACTTTGGCGAGGGGTCTGAGAAATTTCTGCGCAATGAGATCGATTCTAGATTAAGCACCATTTATCTATAATTGTCGATGTGAGGAGATCCGAAGAACCTCGGACACTGCCCTAGTAAACGAGCCGCTGAAAAATCCGAAGAAGAAGCCATCAATATGGCCTCTAAGTGTCGTGTGCAAAGCCAAGACTGTCGATCTCTGTTTCACGAAGAAAATTGGACGGAATAAGTGCTTTTATTTTGTGTTTTATGATCCAGCGCGCGCTGCACTAGCTACCTAGTCTATAGCACGATGAGAATAACTCTCCAAGGAGTTCTCAAATGGGCTAGTATTCTAACAAGAATGAAATCCGTTCTGGACCATGAAGCGGCAAAAAGTGACCAAGTGGGTTTTATCCTTTTATGGCGCTGTTAGAGTTCCCCCTAGTGCTTATTTACGACTCATTCCGAGAGTCATTCGAGGTTTATGATGGACTGATGGATTCTTTCTGAGAGAGAATACAGAGGAACGTTATGCAAATTAACGTATTGCCAAGTTGTCACCATTGTGCCATTGTTATGACAGCTCTCGGCCAAATAAGCACTCGGTAATGGGGTATCATAATTTCAGAGACCCAATTATTATTTGTTACGCAGTTGAATATTCTTACATAGGTTGGAATCAATGGATGACTCGTGCCTAAAGCACTCTCGTCGATAGGTACAAAGATTGTAGTGCCTACACAAACCACTATTGATAGGACGTGAGGATCAGGTACATGATCCCGGAAATAAAATGACCCCCGGTACAACTCACAAGAACGAGACGAAGATTTTGAAAAAGAATTTTCCAGACTCTGCATGCAGTCGGGACAAACTCCGTGTCATCCAAGTTGCCAACCGTGGAGTTGGTAAGACTGAAAGTTCGAAAGGCGCTAGGACGGCACACAACACACAACACACTAGGACAAGCCCAGAATGAATGGGTGAATGTTAGTTGGCTCAGAAAAATGGATTCTCCGAATGCTTCCCAATCATATCTGTTCCTTGTTTTAGCTGACCCACCAGCTTGGCCACTTTCTACGTACGTAGTACGTACAGAGTAGGGCAGCTAGGGCTTCGCTTGACATGTGCCGCTCCCGCCTTTTTCGTGCCGTTGACAGCGTTGACCAAGCTATTTGGCGTTTTGGCTGAGAGCAAATTCTGGAAAAGGAAAGAGCAGGTAACGTCTCATGTTTCAGCTGTGCACTGCATAACATGATTCGTGTCTTCAATAAGTTCAATTACAAAAGCGGATCTCATTCGCCAACCGGATGTTGTTCCTTAAGCTTAGTTTGATAGCGGCATGGAGAACGCCACCTTGCGGGCTAGACAAGGACCAGTAAAGTTAGATGAGGACGAATCCGGTGCTCACTTGCTATGGGTTTCGGACTCGAGTACCAGTATGGAGTACGGATGGCGTTAGCCACTGACTCAACGGTCGTTCCGGGTGCGAGTCCGCGGCGTAGTGTGCGAGGTGGTGCCTACGCCGCTGGCACGGAGGGCACCCCGTTTTGATGATAGCGGCAACGTTAACCATTTCTCATAGTTCAACTAACGCAGGATCGGCCTTGAACTACTGAGTGATCATGTAGCAATCAGTTTGTTGTACGTCGTCCGTGGTGTCAACATTTCTCAGGGGTTTATCAACAAAGAATTTCATTTCGTGCATCCTCCACAGTTTCTCTATCTCTTTTTCGTACCCGACCACGGCCCAATCTGTCGGGTATATTACAAACAACGGGGATATAAAAATGCATTGACGATTATTGGCCACTTCCGCGAACCGCTCATTTCTTTTTCTTCTTGGTTTTCCAGTCAGGTCACTCAGGTGAAATTTCCGAAATTCGCTTCATTCGTATTAACAGCTCAAAATGGAAAACCAACTCCACACAGCCCTGACCCTTTTGTCGCCGAATATTCCCCAGGTGGCCATCACATTCGGGATGCTAGGAATTGCGTTTCATTTGGCTGTTCGTAACATTGAGATTGACTACCGACTTTGGAGACTATTTTCAGTCTATTTGTTCCTTTGGGCCGGTCTGGTGGGCACCTATGTGAATGTTTTTGGTTTGGGCTGGCTATATGCCCTCGGCACAGCTTGGTTTGCCGGATTTTGCTTTAATGTTGGACTAGCTAGCAGCATTGCAGCCTATAGACTCCTTTTCCATCGATTGCGAAGCTTCCCAGGACCATGGGGAGCCAAACTCAGTCGGTTTTATGCCGTCAATCTGGCTTCCAAGGGATTGCAGTATCATCTAGAACTACAGAAGTTGCATGACCAATATGGCGATTTTGTCCGAACAGGTTCGGGAACTTCAGCAGCGCGTATAAGAAACGAGCAAATTGAACCTCAATACTGATAAGTATGATAGGTCCCCGTGAGATTTCAATCAATCGCCCTTCTGCCGTTCAGGTCATCCATGGTTCCAAGTCTGCCTGTATGAGGTCGACTTGGTACAGCCAAGTCTCAGATGATGTGACCGTAATCAGTCTCAATTCCACACGTGATGTGGAGGTTCATCGCCGTCGCCGTCGGGCTTGGGATCGGGCATTCAGTGTCAAATGTATGCATGATAAGAGATCAATCAATATATTGCAAGTCGCTGATTTTGTCATAGCAATGGCAACATATGCTCCTCGCGTACGATCCAAGGTTGATGTCTTTATCTCTCAACTCCGAGAACGTGCCGGTCAGCCAGTCAATTTGACCGAATGGACAATGTTCCTCACTTTCGACGTCATGGGCGTAGTCGGGTTTAGTAAAGACTTTCAACAACTTGAAGCAGCCAAGGAGCACAGTGCTATCAAAGGACTGCATGATCAGATGGCGGCTTTGGGGTTGTTGGCTCATATCCCATGGTTTCTGTCGTTGTTGGGATCTATTCCTGGTTTGAGCGGAAGTTATGGCTTATTCATCGATTACTGCCATAACCAGGTAAAAGAGAAAGTTGATGTATGTTGCATATTCCCTGTTCTTTATCCTTATGTGAATCTAAATGGCTAACGTATCAATTTCTAGTCATGGAAGCAAGACGACACTCAAGACCCATCCGATGTCATTTCCTGGCTCCTCAAAGCGAAGAAGGATAATGACGGGACCGCTCCTCCAGGTGAACAGGCTTTGGATGAAGACGGCCGTCTGATGATTATAGCAGGAAGGTATGAATTTCCTTTCTCAAGCCACATGCATGCACCATATCATTAACAAAAAGGAAGTGACACAACCGGAGCCGCTCTGGCGAATGCACTTTACTTCCTAACAGTCAACCCATCAGTATACCGAGAACTTCAACAACATCTCGACAGTTTATTTGCCAGCGCCGGCAATTCCTTCACATACGAACAAGTGCGCGACATTCCATACGTGGAAGCAATCATCAACGAAACTCTCAGACTCAAGCCAGCTGTACCCAGTGGCCAGCCACGTGTGACTCCTCCAGGGGGCCTTCAAATTGACGAAGTATGGATTCCTGGCGATGTAAACGTCGTTGTGTCGCAGTACATTATTCAGCGAGACAACAGAAATTTTCCCGAAGGGGACAAGTTTGTGCCTGAAAGATGGCTGGTGGAGAATAAGAAGAAGATGATTTCGCATGAGCAGGCGTACTTTCCTTTTCAACTGGGTAAGTTTTTACTTTTAATTTCTCTTGAAATCCTTGCGGGCTATAATGCTGATATTTAAATAGGTCAATACTCATGTGCCGGTAGACAACTTGCTCTTATGGAACTTCGTTTGGCGATTGTGCTTGTTGCTCTCAACTTTGACCTGTCGCTGGCTCCAGGAGAAACTGGTGTGGAATTTGATCAAGGAGCTAAAGATACATTTACGTTGACGTTATCTGCGTTGCAAGTTGTAATGCAGGAGCGTACTAGGGTATAAATTGACCTGAGATCCGTCGTATTGATTCATTCATATTTCAGTCTAGAATTTATATAACCAATGACGAATCGTCAAGTCTGTTTTGTTTCATAGTTTGAATCAAATGACATTTTTATATCACTTTAGTAGTATCATTGAATCCATCAATTGCCCAATTATCCGAATGCTCAAAATACGAAACCCAGTCAGTCGTCAGGAATGTGTCTAAATGACCCCCTTCAGACAACTCTAGAAGATCATTTTCAATGCTGATCGGGTCGTATTGTGTATCATTCGCAGGTGCGTCACTATCTCCTATTTCCATTGAAGATAGCCAAGGCATCCATGAAAAGTTTTGCGAGGGTGACTGCTGCTGCTGTTGGACCGCGGTCGTCAGACTATGATTATGACCATCCGATTGAGTTTGGCCTGCTCCTCCAGTCTTCACTGAAACTTGCCCATTGCTGTCTAGCGTGACTACTTTCTCCGCAAATCGACGCAAAGTTGCGGAGGACATCCGGCTTATCACATCTTTGCATCTTTTAGCTTCTGGCCAGTACTCACCAGTTGCACTAAGAATATCCGATGCTGCGTTTAGGACCTGCATGAGTCGTTTCTGGTGACACATCTTCTTATCAATCTCAAACTGGAGCGATGAGAGTTCGTTGTGCCCCGGCGTCCAGACACAGTAGAAGATAGTCATGACACATAGGAATATGCTGTGTACACCGATCCAACTATATTGTAGTGAATTGCTGAGAAACAGTTTCTCATAAAGTTCAATACAAACGACGGCACTCTCAAGGCATTGTCGAATAGCCTCCTGTGATGGTTTTCGAAACAGGGGACTGGGCCGCAATGTGAGCAACATCACTTCATGGTATCTGATCCCACAAATAATCACAAGATGACTTGCCGGGTGACTGTCCGCGTGTTTTGGAATTTCCTCCCTCCATTGTCTCAAGCGTCTGACCATGTCTTGCCGCCACTGAGGATAATCTGTAATAGCCGGCTGGGTGTGTGGAGGATATACCCTTTCGATGCAGTATAGGACCATTTTGATTTCAGAGGCAAGTTTTGTCAACTTGAAGAGGTGGATTGCGCTTGACATGTTTGTCAATGGTTCTTTTGAAAGGCGAGGTTTGAGACAAGCTTCTTTCAGGTTCTCGTCGCTGATGTCAAGTGGTAACTGCAAGTGTCAGTTGCTTCTTGGGCCTCAACTTTAAAAAGAATGACAACCTACTCTCAAATGACACGTGTCATCGGTCAAACCTACAGGTCGTCCCTTTAAAGTACTTAGCAATCGATCCATGCAATACACAGTCCAAAAAATCCTGGTTCGCATCTCCTCTTCAAAGGGCGAAAAGAACTTCGTCCCTCGCATGTTTTGAAATATGCCTAATTCCGAGACAAAAGAAAGACAGTGATAATGCAAGGACCACATGCATAAGCCCGACGACTTATTGTGTAATGTATACATCTGAAGAAGTAAGAGACCCTGAATACTGGACATAGATATCTCGCGAAAGATGGGTTCCATGATGAGCACCGCAGAGGCACAGTACCCTTCGGCGTAAAGAGTCACTTTTGCGCGATGTGACAGAATTGTAGCTCCGATTGCTAGTACCATCAGAACCTGGAACTTGTCCTCCGGCTTGATCACATCGCCGTCATGATAGAGTTTCCTGATATTGTCGAAAATCTTTGGCTCATATAAAAATGGATACTGTAAATGAATAGTCTCAAAGTATCCCTTGGCCAGGAATCGAGCATGGCTCTCACTCGATGGTAATCCGCGCGGTGTCACCTCCAAAAGCTCAATAGGGACGGAGTAGCTGTCATTGGTAGCAGGGCGTCTTTCGGTATCGTTGCATGTATTCTGAACCTGCTTTCCGAGGTTGGCCAGAACATATTTCGTGAAGAACCATCCGCTAGACGGTCCGATGTATCTAATATCAGTGCCCGTTGCAACAGACAAGAACCCGAGCTGTTCACTAATATCTCCAAGATGCGCATCATTGGAAGGGGTGTTTTTCTGTATACATTTATTCCTTTGAGCATCATCTTCGGGCGCAACGGGTTTTGACGCGGTTTTCCTCCTTGGCCTCGATTCAGGGCCATCATCCAGATCTATATCAGGAACGTTCTGGCGGATGATAGATTCTAGCCACTTCACTCGAGACTCCAACTCGGATATATAGCTAGATAATTCTTTAATATTTGGCTGCTGGTGACTTCAAGGAATCTCTCACTTTTTGGGCAGTTCGCGCGATGTTCCTCCATCGATGCACGATACTCCAGCCTTTTGACACGAACTACAAGAAGGCAGTGTCCCATCGCACTATTTGAAAAAAGATTAGTAACATGAATACAAAGGGACTCGAAAGAGAAGATTTTCCTGATCAATCACCTACTCGAATTTTCCGTTTTTGACATCGCACGCAGGCAGCACTGATTCTAGGCCGAGTCCTCGTTCGATCACTCACGCCCGCCATCTTTAACGCTTATGATTTAGAAGACCGCACATCTCAAGATCAAAGCTATCAGCAGAATATTGTACTAAAATCTGACAAGCGATGGATTGGTTCTCTACCATCATGATTTGTCAGATGGCGCTAATTCTTGGAATAAAATGATTTGTAATCCATAAATCAACAGAATGATACGTAGATAAAAATTTTGATATTACTGAAAAAATAAAAGGTTTAGAATTCATTCGCATGGTGAGAGTCACCCAGCTATTTAGCTAGGTACCTAAGGAGCCTCCGGGGTACATGATTAAGATATTTTCCCCGGCCTTAGGGCTAACACAGCACCAGAAACCATGCCCAGCTATCCACCATCAATCAGTTTCTCGTTCAGTATAAGACTGCTATATGGACTGCGCAGCGAGTATCATCAACCAACATGAAAAGCACTCTCTGCTTATATCAATATTTGAAACCAATCGACCTCTTAGTACTCCAAGGAATCCGCATCTAGTGCATGTCTGTCAATATGGGGGCTTCTATATATATCTGTATATATACCTAGATATGCACTGAATTTTGCTCTTTTGACCTCTTTATATTGGTAGACAACTGATAAATCGTGGACTTCATGGAGCATACCCCCAGTTCTTATTCAATACTAAGCCAAAAACTTCTTCCTCCATGAGGTTAGTATTTGACGCAGTATTTCCGGATCCCCCCAGCGGCCCTGGATCTTTGAAAGATATCGCTCGACGCACTGTTTTGGACATTACTCTAGTAAAAAAATGAATATATTGTAGAACGATATATGCATCAATTGATATGGACATAAATCACTGTGCTACAAGAACGGCCCGGTATCTCACTTGCCCATCTCTCAAATCTTGCATAGCCTTCGTGATTCCTTCACTGTCCAAAGAGTACCTTTGTATCTGTGGTGTAATGCCATGCTTGTCACAAAATGCCAACATGTTGCGCAGGCCGACTTTGGAGGTGACCAGTGATCCCTGGATACTCACAGCTTTGGGATTCAGCCACAATAGAGTAATTGGCGAAGGTGTCATATCAACGGTCAATGTATAGATCACACCATTTATGCCCATGAGGTTTACAAGTCTATCTCCATGTCAGCTCTGTACTTTATTATTAATCACTTCGTAAGGGGGGGACTAACTGATCATGGTTCACTTTTCCGCTGCCACATAACAGCAAGTGATTGAGCGGTGCAATTCCCTCTGGAGTCGGCTCACCACTGCGCAATACATGGAATTCATTTGCACCAAACTTCAGAGCTTCTTCGCGTTTGGAATCACTGCCCGAAAGAACCACAACTTCAAGCCCCATTTTGGATGCAATTTTGATAGAAAGATGTCCCAAACCCCCCATACCCATCACTCCAACGCGATCTGTGCTTCTGACACTGGGCTTGGATAGCACCTCCCACACAGTGGCACCAGCACACATGAGCGGTGCTGCATTAGCCGAATCGATTCCCTCGGGTATACGCACGAGCGAGCTCTGGTCACAGACAGCTCCGGAAGAGAAGGACCCAGTATCAGTGGCACCATAGCCGTACAACTGCACTTGAGAACAATACTGGTCTCTGGCAGTCATGCACATGATGCAATCGCCACAAGACTTTTTGACGTATCCGAACCCGACGCGGTCACCGGCTTTGAAGGAGGTCACGTTGCTTCCAACCTGCTGGACGATGCCGACGCCTTCATGGCCGAGAGCAACTGGTGTATGGGCGCAGTGCTCATCGGTACCGCAGACACCTGAGTGTGTGATCTTCACGAAGACGTCGGTAGGCCCTAAGGTGCTGGTCATGGAGTCTAGGACGGGCTTTTTATCCGCGGAACCGCGGTAGACGTTGTATGTAACTTGGGACATTTTGAGAAACTGGGTGGA
Source organism: Talaromyces sp. PL2406 (assembly GCA_023626215.1). Taxonomy (NCBI): domain Eukaryota; kingdom Fungi; phylum Ascomycota; class Eurotiomycetes; order Eurotiales; family Trichocomaceae; genus Talaromyces; species Talaromyces sp. PL2406. Next base: position 192,734 of record JAMAGL010000026.1, on the reverse strand, counting down.
TCGAAAACGACTTGTTGATTAGCGATATATTGTTTTGGTGCTTCTGGATGCTTTCTCAAACGAGGATCAACTGGTCTTTTTATATTGACATCAGGACAGCGAAGTCTGGTGCCTAGGCCGCCCCTATTGCGGAATCCATCATACTTCGCGTAACACATATATTCATTTCTAATCATGATGCTGAAGTAAGGATGAATAGTTCCTCCGACAGAGACCTTTAGGGCTTGTGAGTGCGACGGAACTTCCCGTTCCCTTAGGGTAGGGTTAGAAACGGATCTTCCCGTCAAGCATCTTCGGACACACATCGTTCCGTCTTAATCCTATAGCTTGGGTATTGTGTCGAAAAGATAATGAGATTCCATGGTTTTCATCTATTTATTTTTTCATGTTATCCTCGACCGAACGCGGTACCGTTATAGAACGAATCATTGAGGGGTATCACAGTCATAGCCATCGGATCTGAACAGGTCCTTCTGAGCTAACCTAGTATGTAGCTAAGAAAAACGGAATGTTTGATAGATATACTTGGCTTTTAATGGTCATAACTTCAGTTCGATGGCAAGTCTTCATCGCGTGTCCATAATGTCTCCCGGCCATCAGAGTTCTGTTTCAATACCAGCAGTTTGCGTGTCCACATACGATTATGGCATTAGGGTTACTTGATTGATTGATTGATTGATTCAACCCGCATCTGTCAGGCTTAATGCCCGACTAGCGACTGCTATCATTAGGGTTACTTAAATGCAGCTCTCGAGCTTAAGAGGGCTTTGGTTCTACGAATGTACGTAATATTAATGCGTGTTAGGCTTTCTGGAAGCCACTTGCTATTTGCATATTCAGGTGTTAGAAAACTGTGCGGCACCCCAACTTCCCCAAATAGGCGCGGCCCCCAAGAGCTAAGCAGGGAGACCTGACTTAGGACTTGGGGCCATTATTCAGTGCTGACTCCTACGTACTGCTCAAGGTATTCTGATGACCTTCAGCTTGGACGTAGTTAGCTAAAATGTAAAAATAGTAAAATAAACATTAACCAGCTTGCAGATCTGAAACGGCATCACCAAAGAAAAACCCAACACTTGAAACAACATGTTGGTAGTCAGCCGTGGCGTCAAGTCATTTCGATGACACCTTTTCAGCCAGTTCAAGACTATAATTTTCTTGAACAGCAAAACTTTGGCTTCGAATCTCGAGGCTGAATTGATCTAGCTGGTGCAATTGCAAGCATCGCCAGCCTGGGCCCTGTTAACGAGTCTCCGTCTTGAGGTTTCCAATTTTTGTCAAAAAACAATCAAGGAACAATGATACCTAGTAGGAAAAAACAGTGGCCGTATGATCATTCTTACGTATAAGCATGTGAGCATGTTCAAAGAGTTTTGACATTCTGCAGTGTCATTCAAGTAATTTACCAGCGATGTGGATGCCCGGCCCCATCTTTACCGGGCTGCCAGTACGACTTCACAATTTACCACGAAATGTTATTTCTGGGGCCAAGCTCCTATTGGCCAATTGGCATTCAAGCATGTACTAAATTCAGGGTTTGCTGTTGGGCAGGTCTACGCCCTTGTAGCCCTATATACCTAGCAGGGGATCCATTGATGAGGAATGCGATCTGCGCCAGTCAAGGTGAGGAATAAAGAGGAGCACATTCCTCGAGATGTAACCACCAAATGAAAACACTTGTATCTTGTTCTATGAACCACTGTGTTCAATCAGGTTTCAGTGTGATTGGAAACAATAACAATAACTACTTGCCTTTAATCCGCGACTTATCGATACATCGAAAAAAATATTCCGGACTTTTTATACGATGATATATTCAATCGATATGGGCTCCTATACGTGCCCAATGGTAAGCATTCCCGTAAAGGATATCTTCTCTCATTGAATTACAATTGACTGATGATACAGATGTCCTTCGGATACTGCGACTTCTCAGCACAATCACACTTCCAAAACCTATCTCGGGAGAACAGATATCGAGCATCATGGACTTCACATACATTTCAAGAGAGGCCATTAGGCTCGTCAGTATCAACATCAAAACCAAACCCTAAGAGAATGTCATGGTCACCAGCGGGCTCAACAACCAAACCGGCAGAAGTGACAACATCATCCAAGAGAATGACATGGGCAGCTGCAGGCTCGGCCTTGAATAAGAGGGCTTCATGGTTACCAACACCTGCCTCATCATCTTCTTCTGATCATTCTACCTCGACTCCGCCAGCGCCAAATCAGCGTATACCAGCGCCGCAGACTCCATTCAACCACAAGGCTTACAACACCAACAAAAAAAACAAATCGCGGAGAGGCTCCATAATTAATGGATGCATGGAACGTGTGAAGAGTTTCCGAAAGAAGAATAGACGTGACCATACAAATTACTGGGAGCTGGATGATGCGTCGGCAAGGATGATTTCCACATCATACCGAAGCCCAAGGTCGGATTGATGCTAGTACACCTTTACTTGTCGCGCTACAAATCAAGCTTGAATCTTTGGGTTCTTTGTTCTTTATTTTCTTCCCTGTTTTGATTGGAGTCGATGCGTCTTGTTTGGGGGTTTTCATTTATACCTAATTTCTAGTCTAAACACATTGGTTATTTGATATTTGTACGATTATTCCATAGCTTTAATGATACCACCAAATCGTCCTGATTAACGAACATGGATATCAAATTGACTTCGGCAGTGTTGATAGTTAGAGAGAAAAACAAAGGAACAATGTCACCTTCCACATCGGGAAATGATGACCATTCCTAGGTGGGATTTGTGTACGTATACAATCTGCAACTTATCTTTCTCATCCCACCTTCTGATTCAAACCATTTCAAGATTGCTATATGTATATACCTCATGAATAGGTCATAGAAGAGGATATAGAGAACAAAGAGCGTAACAGCCACGCATCTAGTATCATGTTGCTCGCTGCGATCGCCGCTGTTGCTTTTTTGCAAGTGCAACAAGGGGCCCTTGCCCTTCAAGCGAGCACGACAACGACAACGACTGACATTCCTCGCTGGTGTGGCAAGCCTTATGAGAGCGGGTAAAAATCATTCATTCCAGGTTCATTTGCTCCTTTTTTTAATCCATTGTCACTAACAATCGCGAAGATCGCCTAATATCAATCCCGGCGGACAATTCGCATTCCCCAGTCCATCCCCAGATCCGCTATTATACGTCCAAGTCTCGCCCCGACACAGCATCTACGTCTCCTCGGAACAAACAGCCACGTTCATAGTTGACGCTGCTCTATCGTGGTATCATGGCGGTGCCTACTACAACTCCACCCAAGTCCTAGGCTCATCAACACCCCAGCCCTTTTCAGACCTATATTTCGATATCCGTGTAGAATCCACGGACCAGGTTCTAGTGACCAACAACCTTACCATAAACTCGACCGACAATCTCTTCGATTTCGAGATTGGAAACCTACTGACGCCTCAACTCGAGGCATACGATATCGTGCTATACGGCGCCTCTTCGGATGGAAATCAAACATTCACTGCAACAACACAACTCTTCTACCTCCCCGACAAACAGACCGGCAGTGTCACGAAAATCGATAATCTGAACGGCAACCTATTGTACAAAAACAATGCAACCAACAACACATTCGTATCGTTTTTCGCATTCGGATTTTATACTTCTTACGGTGGGTATCTAGAGACAAGTCTTGAAAATGTGAAAGCATACCATGATCTGGGATACAGCGCGATTCATCCCATCCCGACATTCTCGGATAATCTGACTACGATACTGGATTATATGGATGAGTTGAATTTGATGTTTCAGTATGATATGCGCGGGACGTACACCAACTTGACTTCCGTGGCGGAGCAGGTTAACGTAGTCAAAGATTACAGTTCGTTGTTGGCCTGGTATACAGCCGATGAACCAGATGGAAATCAAGATGCGCTGAATGCTACGACGCTCGCGTATGAGACGATTACGCAGCTTGATAAGTATCACCCTATTGGGTTGGTGCTCAATTGTCAGAATTACTATTTTGAGGAGTACTCTGCGGGAGCCGATTATTTGATGGAGGATGCATATCCGATTGGCATTAATGCGACGTGGTCGAAATGGGGGACGCCGTGTAATACGACGTATGGAGATTGTGGGTGCGACAATTGTGTGGGCGAGTTGCAGGATGTTTCGAATCGGATCGATGATATTGCAGAGTATCAAGAGTATTTGGGCAAATGGCCGAAACCGATTTGGGCCGTGCCTCAGTCTTTCGATGGGGAAGGGTACTGGAGTCGGAATCCGACTGTCAATGAGACATGGGTTATGAATCAGCTTGCCCTGAACCACGGCGCAAAGTCCATTATGTTGTGGACGTTCCCGACGCTGGACGATTTGGCGACGGCTAACTCGAAGCAGTCGAAAGTTTTGACCAAGTCGCCTGTGCTAGACTTCATCATCGGGTGTCAACCGACACCTATTTCAGTCACTGGATTCGAGCTCTTGGACGTATCGTACTGGATTGTAGGACAACAAGCGTTGGTTAGTGTTGTGAACCTGGACTATGCTGATAGCTCTTCTGCGGTTGAGATTGCACTGCCATTGACTGCTTCGTCCATTGTCTCTAGTTCGTGGGGTAATGTATCTTGGGGGTTGTCTGGCAACTCGCTGAATGTGCAGGGCCTGGATGCTCTTATGACAAGTCTTGTGATATTAGATCTTTAACAGGCCTGGTGAAATCGACATCGTTGGTCTGATACCAAATGTGTATCACTAACCACTTCTCTCAGTATTGGAAATCGATCATAGCTGAGGATGCAGACGGATAGTATCCACGTGAGTAGCGTTCACAAAACATCCGCGCATTTGATAAGAGTTTGATGCTCGTTAACAATCAAATCTCAGCATCCACCAAAAAGTTCATATTTGACCACGGAATATCCATATGCATTTTCATATGCGTTTTTGCCGTCTGGCCAACAGTCAAGAACACCTTCTTCTCGGCCACGTTGAACTTTGGATGTGCATACGTCAAGCGCACGCTATCAGGTATCTGAGTACTATCTGTAATGTTATTGACATTCTTGCCCAATTCCTGCCCGGAAAGTGCAGACTCCAACGGAAAGTCGTTGTAGTCCGAAACAGCTTTGAGGGCAGCAGCTTCTTCGATTTCGATGATTTTGTCCGCGACCATTGCACTGAGGTGGCTGTTAAACACTCCTTCTTGACGCGGGGCGGAACGTAGAATCTGAACCGCCTTTCGGCGAATGACCGGATCTCGACACAATGTAGCAACCTCGTAAAGCGGTGCTATGATGCCGTTGTCCAGTGAAAAGACGGGTCTAATCGATGTTGCAAGCGCCGATGCGGTGTTGTCTGTATTCACTATCGAAGCCGCCAGTGATACAATTTCCGCAAATTGCGCATTGAACTTGTCCCACGAGAAGGACGGCGCAATGTCGGAGTATCTTTCTATCTCGCAGACGTTCACATACTCAAGATACATCATAGTGTTTTGCTTGTGCATGTTGAGCAGTTTGAGCCCTATTCGTTCTTTGGGAGTCAAGCCATCGCCGCGAGACTCTTCGAAGCGCGAGAGTGCAGTGCACCATCTGTCAAAGCAGCCTTCGTATTGCTTAAGTAGGTACTGTGACATCTCCGCGGCTTCCGTAGGCGATACAGATTGCATGATTATGCGATAGTGATTCACACACTTCCGGTTCAATAATTCAAAGTCATCGCGAGCATCGGCAATAGAGGAGAACATGTTCGGAATGTCATGTGAGAATCGAGGTGTGTCGGGTACTGCGAATACCTCTTGCATAAGATGGTATGTATCGGCACGAGTCTGTCTGTGTTAATTATTGTGTATAATAACATATCGGAATATTGCTCACCAGCGTCAAAGCCTGCCCTTGCAGACGTAGGAATATCTTGCGTAGGCTTTCCATCTCCAGGCTTGTCACAGTAGATGGGAGAAGGTGAGGATGTCGGAACGTGCCAGAACTGGGATCATGATAGACCTCTTTGAGGATATTGATTCCACTTTGGACGTGGTTGATCGCGGGGCCATAGTGACCGGAGAGAATCTAGACATGTAAGTGGTTGTTTCAGTGCCGGGATTAACGAACATACTTCGAAACAAGTGAACAGGATGCAAGAGATCAAGCAAACATCCACCGTGACATTTCCCACACTGCCAACAGCTGTATTTGACGGTCCCAGCAACGCCCTAATCGCAGCCAGATATTCACGAATAGCAAAAGAGTCTTGTTCATGCCGCAAAAAGTCCACCCCAAACCGGTTGTTATCCGTTTCGAAATTCTCATGCAACGACCCCAACGCAATCAAGGCATGCCAGACAGATTTCTCATGCTGGCTCACCTGCAACACCAGTCGACTCCAAAACTCAGATCCACAGTATCCGGCTAATGCGGGCACGGTCCGTTCGTAGAAGAATTGAAAGCATCGGTATTCACGGTTATTCTCGGCGTAAGAAAGTATCGAGGGAGGGAACGCTGGCACGAGATAATCATGGTACTTGCGCGGTGGACTCGGGGTTCCGTAACCATCGCATTTGCGACCTGTGGAGGAGCATCGTAGACAATTCGGCCGGTTCTCGTCGCATTTGACGCGTCTTCCTACCAGACAACATTATCTTCAGCAGATGGTCGGAACGGACTATTTCTTCAGCGGGGGCAGGACGAACTCCTAGATTTAATACAATTAGCCGATCTGATATGACTGCGATAGCAATCTGTCACGGACTAGCTTACTTGCACGTCAGACAGCCAGACTTGGACTTCCTGTATCGGTACGCTCCAGGGCTGTCCAGAGCGTCGGGCATGGTGTGCAGTGTCCACTAACCACTCAGGCCGCTTTTCTTAAAGCTGCGACCGTGGGGGTGCTACCATCGCATGGTATAATTCGATAGGTGTCGTCCGAGAGCGTTGTGTAAGGTGCATGCCAGAGTGCAAGTTGACTCGAGGGGACCTGCCCGAGATGTTCATGAGTGAGTCATGTGATTGGTCGGGGTTATATCTTAGGGTTAATCCTAGGGTTAATCACAATACATAAAGCAACAACGCAAAACACGCCTTTCTGAGTCTTTACGTCTCGAATGTCACTCATATTCATACCCGTATGGCTAGCTACCGTGTTCAGTGGCAGGAAGATGACAATTACGATCGTGAAGGCCGTCCTTGTTTGTCTGGAGTGATCTAGTATGTATGAGAGTCCGGTAGGGTAGGATAGGATAGCATTTACTAGTCTTGATTACTTATTAGCCGTCTTAGAGAGACCAAAAAGTAAATATTCCTTCGCCTGTAGTCGGTTTATATACTGGACTAAGAGCGATTCCTGGGCTTCAATTACTGGCCTGTCTGAGGTATTATCGACCACGCAAATTCCACACAAAAAACCAGGGTATTATACTCCGGACAGACCGAGCATACGAACAAATATGCATGTGTGCTTTTCGTACGAATAGTTATAGCGACCTGGGCCTCCAGATGTCGTCAGAAGGCAATCTCAAGCACCAACGTAAGCAAGATGAGTTGTATTCAAACTGCCGAAACGTGGAGCCTGTTAAGAGTCGACTACCCCAGCGTGGGGAGCTCTGTCAATGCATGGCAGATGAATAATAGAATGCGACTCTGAGAATAATAAAAATGATATCGTGAGAGGGCAATGGCATCACGACTGTCGGGTCGGGCCCCAGAAGACCCCCACGGCGCCTTCCTCCATTTTCCCATCTCTTCATTTCGTTTACACTCATTTTGTTCGTTTCTTCTGCATCATCATGTCACTTGAGACACAGTTATTTATCCCGTCTACCATCATCGGCATATAATTCGTGGTCCCTTGAACACGGAATACAGTGAACACTGAACAGTACGCGAGGACAGCACCCCCATTCCCAACCCGGTTCCTACTCGGTCCCTACTCGGTGGATACGCTTTACGTATTTCCTGCGCTTGGCAATGGGACATGTTCACGAGATAAAAACGCCTTTCATCCCACTCTTCGTGGGGAGCACACGGCATCCCTGCCTGTTCTTCACACAGTCGTCCTTTTTGCACACTACCGACGGCTTTTCGGCAGATTTTGTGTGATTTCGGCTGACATTCTCGGGGTATCCGGGGAAGATCCTTGCTTGATCACCGTAATTTGCGGGAGTCAGTCGTCCGCGCTCTGGAGTCTGGCCGCGGGGTGTGCTGTCCCCCCATGTTTTTGCTCTTGCTTATCTAGACTATAGAAATTGATATAAATTGGGGGCCCCGGATAATTTTTCGCTCGTCGACCACTACCTTCTCTTTCCACAGTTTATTTTGTACTTCAGACACACGCAAAATGGACGCGGAACGGTCAAGTCTCGACAAGCAGCAGGAGTTCATCGAAACCGAGGAAGCTGGTCCTTCCAAGCTTCCTGGCAACGATGAGACCGCCATGCCCCCCGCCCTCGCGGCTCTCAGCGAGGAGGAGTATGAACGGGTGAAGAAGTCTGCTGTTCGAAAACTCGATATTCGCATCATGCCTGCTGTTGTGTTGATGTACATTTTGAACTACCTGGATCGTCAGAACATCGCCAGTGCCAAGTTGGCCGGCTTGGTGGAGGATTTGAACATGACCAGCGTTCAATATCAGACTGCCGTCAGTCTGTTGTTTGCCGGTTACAGTATGTTGTTTCTTCTTCCAGTCAGTGTAACTCCAACTAATAAATGTAGTCACCATGCAGATCCCCTCGAACATGATTGCCAGTAAAATCAAATGGCCCGGTATTTACATCAACATCGCAATGGGGGTGTGGGGAGCCATCTCGGCCTGCACCGCTGCAGTCAACAACTTTTCCGGTCTCGTAGCAGCGCGATTCTTCCTCGGAGTTGTCGAGGCTGCTTTCTTGCCTGGTGTTGTGTATTACATTTCGCTGTTCTACAACCGACAGCAAATGACCCTCCGTACTGCCATCTTCTACTCTGGTTCCCAGATTGGAAACGCCGTCGGGCCCTTGATCGCCATTGGAGTGTTGAACTTGGATGGTAAACAGGGACTCTCCGGGTGGCGATGGTTGTTTATCATTGAGGGAGTTGTGACCATTTTCTTCGCGATTATCTTTGCAATGATCCTGCCTCATTCTTTGCAGACGATTCGTGGATTCACTCAACTTGAGAATGAGTTTTTGCGGTACAACTATGCCAAGGATATTGGACAACAGGATCACATGGATGAGGCGAGTGCATGGAAGGGTCTCAAGCTTGCTGTCTCGGACGTGAAGACGTGGTTGCTTCTGGCGACTTTGTGGGCTGTATGTATTTCACATCGACCTGAGACATAGCTTGACTAACGAATTCTAGACATATGTGTCCGCTGCTGTGGTCAACTGGTTCCCTTCTGTCGTTGCTACTTTGGGATACTCGCGCAACACTACATATGGTCTCACTGCTCCTCCTTACATTCTCTCTTGTATTGTCATCAGTCTCGTCGGTTTCCATTCTGACAAGGTATGCTCATTCTCTCCAGACTAAATGAGGATGCTAACATCTCGCAGAAACAAGAACGATTCTGGCACGTTGCGATTCCACTTGCGGTCGCTGTAGTTGCGAACATTATTGCCGTCTCTTCCTTGAACACCGGCGCTCGATGTATGTCTCTTTGTCCCAGCTGTAGACTATTACTAACAGTGATTCAGACTTTGCCATGATGCTCATGCCCGGTAGCTGCTACTCGGCTGCCATTGTCATCCTGTCATGGATCACAGGTACTCTGTCCCAACCCGCCGTCAAGCGTGCTTCGGCTATTGCCTTGATCAACGCGGTCTGCAACACTCCTAATAGTGAGTATCTCTTTTAATGTTCTTCAAGGCGATAACTGACATGAACAGTCTGGACATCATACATCTACTACGGCGCACCCCGCTACCTTGCCGCCTTCTTGCTCAACATGGCCATGGCAGCACTTGCCATTGTCTTTGCATTTGTATTGCACATGTACCTTCGCCGAGAGAACGCCAAATTGGACCGAGGCGAAGATCCAGGCAAGCATGGCCCTACTGTCGCTCAGCAGGCTGCTGGATTCCGGTACTTGATTTAATCAAGATGCATCCCGGATCTGGTTTTGTATGAAATATGGATACACGATGTTTGGATAGATATAAATAGGGTATGACGCATGATGTTAGATGATATATACTATTGAAAGGGCAATAAATTAGATGTGATTATATCTCATCATCCTAGTTTATAGTATTTATTATATTACCGTTGAAATCCCAACGCCCGACCAGATGCAAATATACACATACCTAGGGATCGACAATATTGAACACAATACCACCTTCCACATCCATCGTAATGTACACATCGACAATTCCAAGAGTCTATCTTGTATCATCCCCCGTAGTCGTATAATAAATCCAACTCTTCAAATCCTCAATCCTATCCGGCGCAAACTTGACCGCTAACAGTCCCATAATACTCAACACAACCACAAATCCCAACAAAAACATACACAGCACCCCAATCAATCGAGACTTGCGTGTCCTGTACTCGTTGATTATTCCTCCTGCAGCTCGAGCAGAAAAGCCAACGATGCGGTCGTAGCCGAGCATGTAGTAGATGAGTCCGAAAAGAGCGAGAGTGTATCCGCCGACTTGCAGGGCGCTCATCGGCGTGTGCCAGAGGATGAGGGATGAGATGACGATGAGGATATCTTTGAGAATGCCGCAGAGCCGCATGACGAGGGAAGATGTTTTGCTTATCTATATCACCAGTCAGCGCACTCAAATGAACAAGGACACGGGCGAGGGGGGACGCACGAGAAAAACAACAGAAATATTCAACGCAAACGCCACAACAGCATTAACAACCAACATCCACACACCCACATGCCAGACATCGTCCATCTTGAACCGCGGCAACTCCACCGCCGCCGCCACAGCACCATTCATAAGCGCACAGATCGGCGCGAAGTAGTACAGCGAGACCAACGGGTCCATCTTGAATTCGTCCGAGGACAGCAGGCGTTGCACCATGACAAGCCGGATAGCTTCAAACACGATTCCGCCGATCTGGAACAGGACACCGACAACGACGAAATCGACTTCGCCGAAACAGGCGATCATGACGCCTAGAACGATTATGCAGACGTTCATCAATTGGCGGAAGTTGTAGGGTTCGAGTTTGAAGGCCCATGTGCAAAAGAGGATTACGACGGGGGTTGTTGACTACCATACGACGTCAGCACACTATAAACCAAACCTAGGGGGGTTGATTGGGGGGCACCTTGAGCATCTGAATAAACGGCACACTCAAATACAAATACGTCACGTTCCCGCAAATCAAACTCAGACTAAAAAACACGCCTATCGGCACGATGGCGCGCAGGTATACCCGTCCGGTCATTTTGACTCGTTTCCGGCCGTCGAGTAGAGTAGTAAAGCGGGCGAGGAGTTGGGTCATTATCGTTGCGAAGGTTAGGTGCCATGTTGTTAGGATGATTGCTGCGTTGCATGTCAGTGGCTTAGTCTGCAGGGATGGGGATGTGAGACGAACGGTATGCTGTGAGATTGTTAGTATGGTTAATGCAATTGGGAAGATGAGAGGGACTGACCGAAATGCCCGTATCCAAGGACTTGTTTATTAAAAAGAATCAATGTCGAACTCAACGCAATCCATGCTCTGTCCCAGTCGTCGCCAGTCAGTCGTCAACCCATCTCTGCAAAACCCTTTCGGTTTATTGACTAACATGATAAAGAAAGCCGGATGTAAACCCTTCCTAGGCTGGTTATTTTCATATTGAACCGGTTTCTCAACAGTCGGCAACGTAGGATCCAAACGCGCTGATTCTTCGTCGATGTCGGCGGTCATGATGCCGCCGTTTTGCGAACAAAGGAGAGGATAAAAAAAGAAACGCAGATAAGAAGTGAATGACAGTGTACGTAGTAACGAACGAATGAAATGCGAATTTGCTATCAAGTTGTATGTGTGTAGTACAGTGTATGGTCTGAAGGTACACTCCAGAATCCATCAACTACCTGTACAAAATACGAGAGTGAACCTGAAAGTGAAGGACTGGAACAGCCCTGGAGCCCAAGACTTGGCCTGGCATGACAAAGACCCAGCATCTTTACGTACAGAGTACGGAGTATTGTACGTACAAAGGGGTCGAAAACAAATGTGCGAGTACTCCGTTAGGTACGTACAAGCGCCATGCCTTCGGTGTCCAGATACGAGAAACCTTTCCTCTAAACTTTTTGCGGCTCAGATCGAGGCTCCATCCGAAATCTCAGCGCAGTAACCTCTTCCGGAATGACGGTGCACGCGTGGCGGCGGTGATTGGATACTCGGCGGTCTATCGATGAAGAGTTCATCCAATCTGACGTTTCTCATTGGCTCGATGCCAGATAAAAATTCAAAAATTAATACAAAACACTAACAGGAGATGCTTTGGTAAACTAATGAGCGGCCGCATCCGGAGTTTTCGGATAGCTAAGCCAACTGGCCACGCCCAGTTTTTCAGACATGCCAAGAGGATCATATTACTTCAAGTGAGACACTGGGGCAAGATGATGCGGCTGACTGGAGCCAAGCCTTCAGCTCGACGATAGTGCTAACTTCTGAGTTGCTGATTAGACGAATTTTACGAGATGTGGTTGGCGAGTAGGGTTTAGTTCATTTGGCATGACTAGGCTAGGGCTGTGGTAATTTATGTATTTGTGTAATCTCCGTATTTGACAACAGTGTAATTACCATATTGATACGCACGACTCAGGTACCAATCTACATGTTTTTATCAATCAGCAAAGCCATTGTAGAGTACAGAATACGTGGAAAACCTCACTTCACGATGATTTGATGTTTGAATTGCACTGCCGATCCTTAGTCATCAGATTCTTTAAGGAGGTAACTACATACTCGGACAAAGTCTGTGGGTAAAAGCCTCATGGGTGGCTTGAAAGAAAGTTTTTGACTATCGTACCTGCATGCATCGCTTCGAAATTCCACTTCTCGACAAGACTACGGGTGAGAATTCGGTTCAAGACTACGCATATAATCGGTATTATATTGGACTCAGCGACGTCCCATGACTCGATACATCTCCATATTCTCAAAACGTCGAATCAAGACAAAGCGCTGAAAGGAATGATACGAGGCGAAAGCTGAGAAACGAACCTTTTCACAACCTTGGGAACTTTCAAAGTACCTCAAAGTCACCTCTTCGATATAACAGCCACGGACCTAGTACTGAAAATTGTAACCAAGAGCAAGCAAAACCTCCTGATCTCACGCATGCATACGGCTTCCAAGGTTCTTCCTTGATGAGACAATCAATGGTGCAATAGGGATCGCTTCATTCAAATTTATGTGGCCGGAAAATGGCAATGGCTCAATCTTGCAGGCTAAATGGTGCTTTGCCTCTAGGACAACGCCGTTGATATTACCAGGGATTCGAAACAAATGCAGATCTCTACAATTGTCTTCGTGGCTGGGGACGGGAGTTGAGGCCATCTATGTCCCGTATCTCGCAGCATTTATCTCAACCATCTACGTAGTAGCGCAAGCCCTAGTTCTGACCTCCAGGCTCCAGGGCGTATACCTGGGGCTGTGGTAGGTAGGTAGGTACGTAGGTAGATTCTCAGCTCCATCTCAATCTTAACATACATACATACCGTGAAGCTCTTACCAAGCCCACTAACAGATGAACCTTGCTGTCGCTGCACCTACGTACGCAATTTGGTCCCCCAAAAGTTAGTATCAATAATCACAGTGACCTTATCTTTGCTTTCTTCCCAACTTCAAGTTAAGGCGTCCAGGCGACTGCGGCTGACTTGCATACTTCTACGAAGTAGTAAGCTGTTGGTACAGACTCGACAAACCAACGCGAGACTGCAGCAAGCGACTCACGCAAGACGAAATCGATGCTCATGCCGAGGATGGAGAGGATTATTTTATTGCGCCTGGTTTACGTTTTAGCGACCTCTACAAGACGCGATATAGCTCTGGCATGACACTTTTGCATGAAGGGATGGTCGAACTGGACGTATAGCGGGAGAATAGTCGTAGTGGGAGATGCGGCGCACAAAGTCACGACCAACCTGGGCTTTGAGCTTAATTGTGGGATTGACGATGTAGTCACGCTGACTAATCATTTACATGACCTCGTACAAGTCCAAGGTGTAAGTGATAGAGCGAGCCTGGAAAAGTCGTTTGGGTGTATGAGAGCGAGCTTCTCAAGGCTGTCCCGTTCCTGGTCGGGCAATTATACAGGCTCATGTTTGTGGAAAGGATGGATGGACTGACTGCTGGACCGCTGGGTGTTTCCTGCCATCAATGTTTCGTGGTATTGAGCGGTATTTCATGGCGCGCATCATTGGAAATGGGATCGTGCTAGATTTTATCGAGGAGAAGAATTTCGTCAGGCGGAGAGTACCTCGCAAGAATCCTGATTGATCGAATGCATGATTCATGTATTTCATACGTGGTGGTAAATACCAGAGCAAGCCGCTGTCGTAATACGAATACAGACCGCACGAGTAAGACGCTCGCTTATCTTGCTATCTTCCAGACCAAAGGACAGACTGATTGCCGCTGACTGTTTTGCAAACACGATAAACACTGGGCTGTTATTGGATGCTAAGTGAGACTAGCGGACAGTAATTTAACAGGACTCATGGTGGCGCTTTAGGGGCGCATGATGGCTCTCGCTTGTCACTTTTTGATGCGGCTAATTCTGGCGGAGTCGAGTCGTACGTTAATCTCTTGATGGTGGGGAGGTTCGGGTATTAACCGTTTGCTGGATCCATGCATTCTGTTGTCGACAATAATACCTACATAGTACGTACAACATACTCCGTACTGTATGGTATCGTAAATAGTATTGATGGATGAAAGCGGCGAGATCGCCTTCCGTGGCTTCCGCCGTCGGCCGAGCCTCTGATTGGCTGGTCGGTGCTATAAAAAGCAACGTTGCATTGCCTGTACGGTAAGCTTGTAATATTACGCCTGCGACCAGCTTCCTGTATGTGATTGTGTGTGTATCGTACAGACATTTACACCTCCGTCGCTGCGTAATTTATTACTCCGTCCTCTTTCTTTTGGCCTCATTTTCCTTTCTCCATCCAGCCCCCTCTGCATCTGACATTGATGACATGTCGTCTCTCGTTGACTAACTACTGATTCTGTCGATCGCCTCTCGTTACTCCGTACAGTATGCGTTATTAATTCACGTACTTTTCGAATTTCGATACTCGTGCCACTGTCTCACCGTTTCATGATCAATCACCACCACGCTCGTTTCCAGTTCTTTCGTTTCGCTCCACCCGTGATTTTGTCTCATCCGTATTCGTTTCCGGCCGCCTCGATCTGACTAAATGAGTGCCATGTCGCGCAAAGCGGAGTCATTTGATTTCATGGTACGTATGTTCTTTCTTTCTGTCTGTTTGATAGATCGACCTCTGTACAACTTTTCTAGAGGTGGTGGGATCTAATAAACATGGCCATGCAGTTTCCAACACCCGAGCGAAGGCGCAGACTGCCTGCAAACTGTCGATGGCCGCTATCTATCGCCCTCGTGGCTATTACCCTAATCGTCATTTTCTTCGCATATCATAATCCGTCTTTGAGCGATTCGAATATTCTATCGTACGTACTATTGATCATCCCTTGCGTCGACACGTGCTGACAGACACCAACACAGGGGCTACTCGCTCGAAGAAATAAAACCATCCTCCGATTCTCGTCATGGCGGTGACCTGAACCGCCTCATTGCGCAACTCTACAAACCGTTCCTGCACCCGATCGACGCTGAAGTGTTTATCGGTGAGAATGAAGTCGAATACAAAATCGCCCAGAACCCGCCTCGATTCACAAAGTCGCTCGGCCGGAAGGTTCTTTTGCTTGATGTTGATACTCGTGCGTTGAATGGGGAAGGTGGTATGATGAATCAGCATATCGATTACCATGCTCTGTCGCCGCATACCGCGGGCATGTTGAGTCATTACTTATATGGTATGTCCTGCTCCCTCGGGTGTTATTTTGACCCTACTAACGAAGGATGCAGCAATGATTCACGGCTATGACTACAAATTCATCCAAGCTCCTTCATACACCGACCGACACCAAACCTGGGTCAAAGTCCCCATGATTCGCGAAGCTCTCAAAACTTATGATTACGTCGTCTTTATGGACGCCGACGCCGTCTTCCACTACCACCACCTCCCCCTCGAATGGCTTTTCAATCACTGGAACGTTACCGAGGAAACCATGCTCGCCATGTCCTTCGACCCAAAGGCAGACTTCAACCGCGACGAGCACGGCAACGTCAACCTCAACACGGGCTTCATCATCGCCCAGGCCAGCGAGCGCACCACCCAAATGTTTAATGTCTGGGAAGACTGCGTGACCGACGAGAAGTACGCAAACTGCTCCAAATGGCGGTACGAATGGAGCCACGAACAAGCCGCATTCAGCAACTACCTGCGCTACGAATATACTCGCCCTAATGAAATTATTTCTTTGCCATGTGCGGAAGCGAATGGATACCCCAGCCAAGCTGAGCTGGGCTGCACGGGCGAATTCGTGCGCCATTACTGGCTTGATAAGGGAGCCACTGTCGGCGCATTACAAGACGCTGTTACACAGTACGCCGCGTTGAGATTGCACGATCAATTCCATAGACATATGGACAACACCCTTGTTAATGCGACGGGCACAACCTTGCCTTTGAAAGATGGGGAGACGGTTGCTGTGTAACTTTTTTTCTCGTCTCCTCTCGTCTTCAAATATACATACTTTCTCTTCTTGCTGTCATACCATATGACAAGTTATCTAACAGCGTTTGGTGTTGTGATGAGATAAGGAGTTGATGTTAGAGGTTTTCTGTCTTCGTTGTCATCGTGACTCAATTCTACGTTGTTTTTCCTTTCGATGTACATATTGATACCAACATATATTAGAAGGCGACTATATATATACTTTAATGAAGCCATTTGATTATACAATCCAGTCATGCTTTATACAAAGATAACTTGACCATGGCTTCATAGGACATCGAGGTTATCTAACCAATATACACAGTAAAACCCTCATCTAACCCCCTATCCACATCCACCGTCCTTCCATACCCCTTAGATCCCCTCCCAGGTCCCAACGGAACTTGGTCTCCTCCCCCAGCGATACCACTACTGCTCCTCTCACCAAGGACAGTAACTTTCCTAATCTTGACGCCAGACTCATATCCAAACCTTCCTCCAACACGCAACTTCTTCGTCGCGCCGTCATACTCGAACAGAATCTCGCTCGTGTTACTGCCCGTATCAACACTCTCACCATCATCAAGCCATAACCGTCCAGCCGCGTTTCCGGCTTCGTCAGGGGCAACGAGTAACTCAAAATCGAGCTTGCGCAGTTGAGTAGTCGTATTTGCGCCGTCGACGCGGAGGGGCAGGATTGTGCCGCTGCGGATGTGCACTGGGATGGAGGAGTAGGGGACATTGTGCAAGGTTAGCCATTCTCCTTTCTCCGCTTTCTGCCCGCTGTGGGTTGAGGTGGAGGAAGGTGAGGAGGAGGAGCCAATGGTGAGTTTTTTGCCAGTCCAGAAATCGTACCATATCCCCTTCGGCAGATAGAACGTGACGCTTGTCGATTCGTCGTCTGTGACTGGCGAAATGAGTAGAGCCGAGCCGTAGAAGAATTGTAACTCGATATCCAGCGTCACGGGATCATGCGGAAACAAGTAGAAAAGAGGGAGGATAGTACTCGGTGTCCCATCGACAGTCTGATAATGAAACTCCGTATAGAAATAATCCAGCAATTGATACCGCGTCTTTATCGCGTCGCGCGCTGCATCAGCGACCTGAGGCCAGCGATAAAACTCCTGGAAAGGGGCGGTGATGTCGGCATGGTTTCGATAAAAAGGGTACCATGCCCCCAGGACAGCCCAGCGGGTGCACAGAGTCTCCCAGGTCTCGAAATTGAAGCCACAGACATCAGCGCCAATGGTGGGCATTTGGAATATGGCGGCGAATTCGATGTTTTGCCGGATGGAGATGCGGTAGTGGTCCCAGGAGGAGATGTTGTCACCTATCTCTTTGTGTTAGTATGGGTAGTAATGTTTTTAGGGGAGGGGGGCTACCGGTCCAATGGCCTGATCGTTTGCCATCGCCTGCAAAGGAAGAGCGCGAAATTATTAGGGGACGTTTGTTAGGTCGACGCTCTAACATGGCATTGCGCGTAGCTTGCATCATGCTCGATGCAAAGAGGTTCTTGGTATCGTAGAATGCGTATCCGCCGTATTGATATCTGTCGGTGAATATCGTACCACCGTAGATGATTCCATCGACCGTCCCGAGAGGGTAAGGAGGATTCAGCAGATCTCTCCCTGGTAATCCGATCCGTTCTCCGCTGGCGGATCGTTTGCTTATACTTTTGGCGCTGGGTGGTTGCAGCTCATCTGGAAATCCGGGCATCTCACGCCACGAGTCGCGTAACGGTGGTGGTGAGGGTGGTACACCTGCAGCCTTGGACCAGGCTATTGCGTCTTCGCATGGATATGGGCAGAAGTTTGCGGGCTGTCTAAGTTAGTTATATTCTTGCTGTAAGGATGAGAGGCAAACCTCGTTCATATCGATCCAAATTGCATCCACATCAACACCTGTCTTTTCATCAAAAAATGACAAGATCAGACTGCTCCAATACTCCTGCGCGTTTGGATGGAACCAGTCCACAAATGCCGTGGCGCCAGACCACATGCCTGCAAGAAAGACGGAGCCGTCGTTGTTCCTAAAATAAGCCTCGCTCTCCATAAGCTTGTCGTAGGTAGCTGGGTCATCTACTGAAATAGGCGGATCGACCATGACTACGTAGTGTTGGTCATGGTTATGTAGGTAGTCTACAAGCTCGCGCACTTTGTGAATAGGGAAGCGCTCGGGATCTAGCGTCCAAGTACGACGCAGATTCACTGCACAGTCAGTTTTGCGTTGAGAACAGATGCGGGGGACTGACTGTAGTCAATATCGGACCATACGGTCTCAACAGGAATATTTGCATCGGAATAGTTGTACACCATTTCAGCGACCATCATCACATCTTGATATCCGTATTTACACTGGTGGAATCCATATGTCCAGTATGCTTGTTCGGCGGGCTAGATCATATCAGTATCATTATGTATGACAGGTTAGATGTACTCACCGCACCAACGACCTCCGCATACTGTCGCCCAACATCAAACGGACTAGGACCAGCAAAAAAGTAAAAGTCCAAAACTCCTCCAATCAGATTATATTCTAGGTACTGTTGACCCTTGTCGGTTTTACTGATAAAGATATCCATTCCATTGCTACTGGCAATGTAGACGCCGTGAGCTTGCCCATCCCGCATTTCGAGGTATATCGGATGGCTGCTGTATAAATTTGCGTTTTTGGGTAAGAATGCATCTCCCACATTGTAAATTGTCCGCTTGTAGTTATTCGTCTGACGACGGAATGAATCTACATCTTCTCCTAGTCCATAGATATACGGATCGGTTGGCATCCAGGTGCGCAAGTGGACAAATTGTGGTTCAAAGATCAGCGGATTAGCAGATGTATCGAATAAAGTCTCATTAGTATCGCTCCGTTGTACTGTGAAAGAAAATGGGGATTCGGTGTAGGAGAATTTGAGTAATGGATCTGCCGTGTCGTTGCTTCCTTGCGGGAAGGAAAGTACATCAGGTGGGATTTGATATACTTCCTCAGCCGCATCGTAGATTTTGACGTGAAGACGGCCGTCTGTTTCGTCAGTGCATTGGAATATTGAGAAATGGAGATATGTACTGACCAGTTTGATACTCGACCAACAGCTTCAAATCTTTGATATCCGGCCCATATACATTACACGGCTCACCGGCTAGGTGCAGACTTGCGGTCAAAGAAGATGCCGTCTGTGCGACGTGTTTCAGTTCGTAGCCAGGACAGTGGGAGACATCGGCTATTGCAGAGGTCGGAGACGTTGATGTCGCTGTTGACAAGATAATCCCTACCACGCCGGCTAATGTCTTGAAAGATGTCTGGTCAATGACATCTCGTGTATATGTCGCCCATTTGTCGAGTGAATCGACCAGATGGGCGAAGTAGGTCGAGATGGGAGGCATGTTGCCTAATGCTGAACGATGCTACGGTCAGGAATTATTGCAAATCCATATACAAATGACTTTGATGAGGGGAATGCATATGTGTTTAGTGATGAGGTGAGAGAAGAAGAGGAGGGAGGATGTTTGGGGAGAGCCTCAGGTACCTGCTCAAAATGCGGGGGCCGAGCGCTATTCCTGAACAGGCTAGACTGTTGGAAAATAAGCAACTATGATTGGTCAGATTGCGATCGGATGAATTGGAGAAATGATGTCACAAGACCACGGTCAATTAGGGCTAGGTACATAGCATCGTATAGGGTATAGAAGAATATATCGTCAATCTGGAATGGTTTATGTGTTGACACGCTGAGCAAGTGTATTCAATTGTCGATGCACATTTGACCAAGTAGACCTTTTGAAATACGCAAATACGTACGGGCGAGCGATATGTACATTGTATCTTTAGACACGCGAACATGCAAGGTCTTCCCAATGTTGGAAGGTTGCTTTGAGTCCTTGAAGTAATTACGAACCAAGCACTAGGCTTGTAGAGTATCTAAGACTGAGTATTGAAAATATATAAGGAACAAAATACTCACTTTCAATGTTGTTTAAACAACAAATAACTTCGGAAGGATTCCGGCGATTCGTGCTCGAGATCCTCCATATCTTCATCGGAGCCAAGATAGCAAAATGATTAGCCGTCTCACTAATGTGATACAAAGTTCTTTGACGTACAGAACAGGCGGATGAAATAGCGTGAAATTTCCTATGTCAACATACGTACCAACGGTATGGACATTCAGAAACGATATCGAGGCCGAGGTATTCATGATAGCTCAATTAAGGCTCGCATATGGCATTCATGAATGTTTAAGACATCAAGAGCACTCTAAATGCCAATGGCTCGTAAATTGGCATGTATTTGAAGTTTGAAGGTCAAGTGTAGTATATAGGCAACAGCGTTAGGCAAGGAAACAGGGCTTACGTAGGTTGCTCCGGATTGCTCGTGATCGAAACTGGTGGCCTGAGATTGATGGCGTACACACGTATTCATATTTCGAGTCCTACCATAGGAATTGAAAGATCTTAATCAATGGAATAAGCAAACGATTCTACTCAACTCCCGAAGGAGAATAAATGACAATGATATCTTTTCCATAATACAGAACCAATCCTGCATCGTTTATGGCTGTATTGAGTGAGTTTGATGCGAAGACTTGCGTACGTAGGGACTCCCTATGAAAATCTACTGCAATACCCAGGTATCTGGAGTAAAAGATATGCATCTGAACAAGCATACCCCAAAGATTCATAAGTTATAGGAGTAAATTTCCTATCGCACAGCCTTCATCCCACATTCCAACTTGAAATACCATGCCGTGCTCGCCCGGGTAAAGTGGAGATCCATATCCCAATAAGCGGCGACTGATACTTCCTGATCTGTTCTCGAAGGCTGAAAGAATGTGAGTTGATGTCCCAAGATATCTTGTACTACACAACGATGTAGGTGTAGGATGAGGCTACATGTTCCGAGGAAGACCGTGCCTCTGGATGAACGAGAGAAAGTATTTACACTATTTTGATAGCTAGGACAGTATTAATTGACAGTTCATTTGCTTAAATCCGACAATCTAGCCCTCATCCAGTTAATTTTTAGATGTAAATAGTCTAAAATTAATGAATTTGAATTCATTAGACAAAAAAGGTCTTCTTATTACTTCCCTCTCAATGGTTCAACTTGTCGAAGGTGTTTCATTGTGTTTAGAGCTCTCTCATTGATTTGCAAATCCCCGGCCTATCAAACCCTGTTAGTTCTCAAAACTGCATTTTCGGGGTCGCCAACATGCTTCAAGGGCCATAAACCTACGGATAATGGCACGCACAAGGGTTGGTGCAGATTCCATCAGGTATGTATATTTGTGGTAAACCCATGACCATGTCCTTCAATGTAGTCAATCGAGTAGAAGCCTCGTGCATAAAATGAGTTGGAGACAATTGGAATGCGAACACACTGGCTGCCAGGCCTATTATGACGATTCGGAGCATTTCGATGGGTGTTGATTTACCGGGTAGAAGAAACGGGAAAGAAGAATAACTATGCGACTTGAAAAGATTGTGAAGATGAAATGGATAAGCCGAACGCCTGATTTGTTGGGCTAGCTCCGAGGATTCTGTGATGAAGAAGGTGGGATATCGAACATGAAAAAATGAATTCATATCTTTTCCTTCTCATAATCATGGAGAATTGACTCTTTATGTAGAGCACTATAATTTTTCAGCACCTAGGTTTCCCGTATATGTTGATACAATACCGAACTTTCAATGGCCATTTCCGAATGCATCTACTTGTTTCATGCTTGGGAAAGTTTTCGACGCGTCCTCTATCGTCTTCGCCGTCCAAGATTGCGCAATCTATAGTATGCACACGTTACTGTGTTTGGTTTTCATGTACATTTTTATTTACTCGGTTAATTGGCAAAGTATGCCTTCCAGCATACCTGAAGCTACGCAACAGACGCAGAATACATAAGCCACCTCCTGAAATTTGAGCCTCGCATCCCTTGATAAGGCTTTTTTATCCGTTTCAGTATATTATAATAACATTCTAAATATAGACGCACTCGTAAAAAGGACTCAGGAGTATAGTACACCGCAAGAAGTCTTCGCTGAATCGACCAAGAACCCTATCTATGCATGATAGAGAATTATGGAACTAATACCCATTCGTCTAATTCCAAACAGTTATATATAAGGGGTGAACTTCTCTATGCGGTGGATAAATCTACCCGTTTTCTATCAAGCTTGTCTTTTCTTTTCTTCCTTCTACAGTTTCGGGAAGTATCAATGCCTTCAAATTCGAATTCATTCATCCAAACCGCTTTCAGCCATCAAAATGCTTGTGAGCCCCAGGAATCACACAATGAACGACAATCGACAGCAGAAACTACGCCAACTGACCAATTTGACAGAGCTTTGCGGACTCGCAATATCTGCGCTCTGGCAATCCTTCTCGGATGGTTGGTGGCAATCTCTTCTATAGGAATAGGCGTCCATATGATTCTATCTTGGACGCCGACAGACCCCTACCTCATTGGTAAGGAAGTCTTAATTGGCACTGAAATATTTTGTTTTTATCCTGAATACCCATTGAACATGAACGCTTGGGGCCATAGGGCTTACTCTCTGCCAAAATACGTCCCCAATCTGATTACTCTCTGTCTAACAACGGCACTTACTATTCTCATCGATAGTATGAGCTATGTACACTCGACAACACTCAGATGGGCTCTGGTTCGGGAAGGCCGAATTCAGAAGAACTCTAACCTGCGACTGCTTTCATACGCAAAATCTCATTTCCCGAACAAGTGGTACATCAATGTTATTTCTGTGCTATCTTTATCAATAATCTATGGAGGCATGGCTTTGCTTGTGACCGAGGCAGATATTCTTTCACTATGTGGTCAGGTCACCAAACCAGCACCATCTATTGAGAAGGGAATACTGGTTTTCGACGGCTGGGGGATTATGACTTTAGGAGTTGGTCTACTCCTACAATGTGTCATATGTACTTGTTCTCTATACAAAAGTGGCATAGTTCCTACCTGGAATTCACATCCTATGATCAATGCCAGGGCATACTCTTGGTGGACCTCATGTTCGGAACATCTCGATGGCTTGAATCTACGAAAATGCACACCTCTGACTCCAAACGCCAACGAATCTCCAACCTCGCAGGTCTTTGATAAGCCTCTTATGGCGCCCACTCAAAACTCAAAATCATCAGAAAAAGAAGCCCGATCATTTGTGCAGCCCCTGACGGCATCGGCATCAGGCTTGTCACCTTCCCGGCCCCAAGCACGACAACAATCCATGCTGTCAACGCTACCTAGAGCTTGTATGATTCGATATGTCGTATGGGCATATTTTGGAAGTTTTGCAATCTGGACCATGGTATTAGGAACTGCTGGTTCGGCAACGGATCGGTTAATCCCCAGCGATGCAACGGTAAACGGCACAAACACGTCTTGGGAAGGCTCTGCAATTGTTGAGGTTACATATCCTGGTGCGGAGCACTTTAAATATAGGCATGACTGGATAGGTCTCCTCATTCAAATTGTAGCACAGTCGTTTATCGTACTTGGTCTACACTGCATCGAGCTCATCGCCAATGTCTCACGGGACGAATCTTGCTGGCGAAAGACAGCCTCAGTGGGTGTGGAAATGAAGGGAAGCCCTATAATGACGTTCATATCCAGTTGGCAAAGTATGATGCTTATGATATTGAAGTCAGTCACACAATGGGTGTTTGGCAAAGCTTTCACCGCCGATATTTCGGTGATCATGTCACTGTTTCCACTAGTAGCGATGGCTGGTCTTTTTCTCTTTTCGGCTATCTTCACGGAGTATCTCATCAGACGCAAGCCCAAGGGCCACCAGCCTGTCACTTACGGCGATATTCGCAGGCTCGCTCGATTCATTGATGAGTGGGATGATACGCGTATCTTCTGGGGTGATAAGGGCGAGATTGAAAATGGGGTTCGTCGAGCAGGAACAGCGGGTTACCGTCTTTCTGATGTTCATCCTGATACTCCCTATATTGGTCTTGCTTGAGTAGATTCGTGCTATTTCTTTTTATGGTTCAGACTTTACAACGGTGTTTTATTCGAATCCATCTACCAGCTATCTATCAGCAGTGAGTATTGTTATCCAATTATTTCGTGAGATGCCTCTCTACTTGGTTTGGTTATTCGAATTTAAATCTGAAGACATTTGTTTCCGCCATAAATTCTAATGGTTGTATGGAACGTTGTGTAAAAGTTCGCTTCTTATACTTATTCTATGACCAGTTTGGTCACCTTAGGACTTTTTTGACATAACCCTATATCCAGATTCCCTCATCCAACGCCTTTGGATGGGGATACTAACATGCAGCGTTGGAGTTTTGCTTCTGATATCTTCTAATATGTAGAATTGAATATGATTACTTTGAACGCTTCATGATCCTGTTATATGTCATTGGCTGTCTATATTGATCTGGTCGTCCAACTATGGTTAATGCGAGGGGTGAATTGTGAAAATATTGAAGACAAGGAAGCCTATTCAATGGGCTGGATTCTTGGCTTATGTTGCTAAGCAACATGGTAATCAAACACAAAGAACGCAAGTAGAGCTTGGAAGCATCCAGGGTTGAATCTTGATATACAAAATCAGCTCAAAACCGTACAATCATGGAGGACCGACAACGGAACGATAGCTTCGCTATGATTGTAACCAAAATTGAGTCCCATGATCTGGCCCACTGTCACTTTATATTCTGTCGCAAAATCCTGAATCGTTCCATAAGTTAAGGTAAAATCGGTCATGGTGCATGCAGTATTTTCGCAAACCGGGATCTTGATCGTTTCTCCTGTCTGGAGAACTTCATATGGGCTTAAGTGCCGCAATATAACCCCTTTGGGGACCAAGACTCATAATGGATTCGACAGTGATGTTGAGGCGTTCATTTGCGATTTTTTGGATTGTATCGCTAGACTGGAGGGTGTAGATGTGTGGACCACCATAGATGCATGTATTCTTTGTGTGGTGTAACAAGAGTAGTCATCTGGGAAAGTGGCTCTGGCAGGAATCCGCAGCACTTCACCGGCATAGATGAAACTAGGATCTGAAAGCAAGTTCAACCGTGCGAGGTCACATTCGCCCACGCCGTACTGCGCCGCAACGGCGGCAATGGTGTCGTTTACCTGTACAGTGTAGGTGATGTTGCTTGCTGTAATGGTTGATGATACTACCAGTGCTTGGAAGACCTAGAATAAATTGCCATTAGCCAATTGCTTATAGTAAAATGGCGCCAGCACAACAAGGCCATCTCACTCTCATATGAAACCGAAGATGGAAGAGCGGCCGAAGTGACTGCAAGGCCGAGGAGCAGAACGCTCATGAGTGCGTTTATGGTAGCGGATTGGAACGTGATCATTTAGTAAGCTGATTAATGGGTCAGTGTTTTCGTCTTAACTGGGACAAAGATTTATGAACATCGAGCAAACCAAGATTTAACTACGGCCATTGTCTCAGCTTTATAGTTTTACTTCATTGTCTCGAAAGAGTCATTCATGACTGAATTTTGTAGGGGGACGCCTCCTAGTCACCAATTCAAGCAATGTTTCTTTCAATCTTATGCTGCTTAGTTCTGAATCGCCAACTCACGCTTGTTAGCAAACCAAACTCGACCGCGTTGCACTGCTGAGACTCACCAAAATAGGGTACCTCGTTCAGAAGAAAAAATTTCGCCCCAATTATTATGAGCCATGCAGTCTCTTCCGCGGAAGTTCATAACCCAAAATTTGGGGTAATATGGGGATCGTGAATAAAGTCTGGTGGGGAAGAGACCAGACACTTTGAAGTCAAGCCATGATTACTTGAATTGGGTATCAATGGCCACGTGAATTTGGGGAAATATAGCCGTGTTAATTGAGCCATGTCGGACTACATATTACGTCTGATTGTGTAGCAGCATGAAAGCCGGTCCTCATCCAG
The DNA here is from genome assembly GCA_023626215.1 of Talaromyces sp. PL2406. NCBI lineage: Eukaryota > Fungi > Ascomycota > Eurotiomycetes > Eurotiales > Trichocomaceae > Talaromyces > Talaromyces sp. PL2406. The sequence goes on along the minus strand of JAMAGL010000026.1, from coordinate 166,128 downwards.
TCGCGGAAAGTGTCGCCAAAGACATTGTCAAAACTGGACAAAAACGTATTCGAGATCAGATTGATCCCAAGCTCGACCCATTGGCTTCCCATCAGGTTTATACACATTACATGTAGCGTTGTTGTTGCAATCTGTCACATCATATTGGAAAAGCACTGAGGACTGGGATGACACGTATAGTTGACGGACCTGGGAATCTTTAGCACAGTGGATAACGCCCTAAGCAAATGTGGTATTTCCAGATGAGACCGTCCCATTAACAGCTTAAATACTACGTATGAAGTGTCGAATATCAGCTGTTGCAGAGCAGCTAAAAGACCCACCGACAATGGAGTTCACGTTGAAGGTCATCTTGCACAGGTCGGTACGGGAAACAACACCCTGCCCTTTACCATCCAACCCATCACAAGCTTGAATGGTCAGATTGACTAATCTTCTCCAGATCGCAGTAGTTGAAATAATAAAATAATAATTCTGCTGATACTCGACGTAAGAGGACTACAAATGGCCGACAATTTGCAATGACTAGCGGATACCCTGTGCCCAACAAGTACGCCGTCCAGCCATTCTCCTCCATCAGTGGTGCCACAGTCGACACCGTACTCCAATGCCTGAGGCAGGCTTGAGTTCTGGGTGGTAAGGTCCCAGCTATCTCCAACTGCTAACACGTAATGATCTTGAAAATTCTCTGATGAAGGGAATCAATAGTCCACGTTGACAGTGTTATCAAGCCCAGCATGAGAGGAGGCAAATTGAATATCACAGGGATCGAAGGGTCCACTACCCTGTGACATGTAATTGAAAGCTGTAACAGTCGTCACAGTTAATACGTAGATGAGCATGCCAGGAATAGTGTCATTGGCAGGGAAGACTTGGTCCTTGCTCCGACGTGTAGGTCGCTGTCAGGCATAGAATAATTAGATGTGATATGGGACTATTCCCAAATAGGTAAAGTGTTAATGGTCGTTGCTGTGATTGGTCAGATTGCCACCCAGGGCATGAATCGTGTCAATCAAAAAAGAACTTCTTCCCAGTTTCTTACTCCACGAACGCTGTCAACGGAGGAATTTGGATAATCTTGAATACAAAGCAATTGGAAAAAAGTCAAAGATCAGCTGAAAATGACAGAAATAGAACAAAATTCAAATGGGCCATCTTCTCCTTTATCGTCTGCACCAGATGAAGTCGAAGAAATGGTACTCGATGAGAACGTGCAGGACAGACAACACTCGCATGATGATAATGATGACAGAATCGACCAAGCAGGAGACGAAACCTCCGCTGCTACTGCAAAGCCACAAAAAGACCCACTGCACATCACTAGAGCAGAGAAGATTTCAAAGAGTCAAGGGTATGTGCCGGGTAATGAAGAAGAAACATAGAATGACCCCAAGCTATTTCTTCTAATACTTCCTGGAAGAAGACGAATTTCACACCGAGGAGACGATGAAGTATCGGGAACAAATCCTGTCCAAGATTGCTTCAATGGACGGATGGAAAGACGCATTCATTTCTCACCTCATTCGAGAATTCGATGAGCTGGCGGAACAGAAATATTTTCAACAGTTTGACGAGAAAAATCTAGCTAATCTTGAAGATAAGGTTTTGAGGATGTACACAAGCTGCTCCAACTTGGGAGAAATTGGTAAAACCTCTGATGGGTAATGTTCTTCGTTCTAGACGACCCAGCAGTATGAAAGCAAAAATTGTGGGGGATCTAGAGAGCAAATCGACCCCGAGACATCTCTATTTGATTACATCTGTTATCAGCCATTCCAGATCACGAATGAAACCAAATCTGTTCCAGCGAGCCGTGGGAATCTACCTATCACAATCGGGAATCAAAAGCCGTCCGCAGGGAACGTTTGGAATGTGCTGCAGTTATAGGGAGACGTATCGCACTTGAAACGACAGCAGAAGGGAGATAAAGAGGATGTTCCTCCTCCTGATTTGCCTGAAACGGTTTCGGAGACTGAAGAGGCCTTAAAGACGGGAAGTTTAGAGATGCATGCATGGAAGAATTGGTCGATGAATGATATCTGAGAAGTCATGTGTCATGAGGTTCCATCATGCTGCAATAATATCCCCAAGCTTCATCAAAGAAGTTCTCTTCAGCTTCATTTCTGACAATATCCACCCAAAGGAAGCTTTTCAGAAGCTTTCTACTCTCAGACCAGCTGTGAAGGTTCAAGGCGCGGCTTATCTGTAGCATTATACGATATAGCCAGGCAAGGTCATGCGAGATAGCTAGACCAGGTCCACCGACGTGTATAATCCAGAGACTCAATTCTAGCAACTGTTTATCGTCGCTGAAATTTGACAAATCACAATATAGCCCCAAATCCCTGACTAAATCCTGATGGTGCACCGAGACCATGCCAGTATACAAGAATGTAGTGGTTGCAAAGACTAGCAGGGCCTTTCTCAGGATCTCATTTCGATCATGAACATCATATGCGAGTCGTTCCAGACGATACAACACCAATAACAACGTCTCTTGAAAGAGCACTGGCGACAGTCGTCGTCTAGTCTGCTGTGCAAGGTCTACCGCCGTGGCAAGTTCACGAAGGTCAAGCCATACGTTCGACAAGCGTTCGTCCATGGTTTGGAACAAAGCATCCAGCTGTGGAGTGATAATAAGTCTCTTGGATTTGGCGAGATATGGCTCCCACGAAAGATTATTGCTAGGAAAGAAAAGCGGCTTGGATCCCGTCCTCAGCGCGAATCGCAGATCGAACCTACAGCATTTGACTTGCAGTTGATGTTTTCGGGACAGTGTATTCATACCCCCATGGAGAGTTATGAGCTGATACAAGCCATGGAGATGTTGCTCAGCGGCGTCAAATTCATTAAAGACTTCTGAGACCATAGCGAGTGATAGGACAAGAAATATCATGGAGTCCGTGATCACCATATCAGCATTTGATAGCTTTCGCCGTAGCATGGCGATAGCTCTGTTCATCTGTGTGATGGCAGTCGATTCCAATGTCTGACTTGAGATGGTGTCGAAATAAGCCCGTGCGCTGATGCAGACAGTCTGAGCATAGTCGGGATCGTGAACGAGATCTTCGAACCAATGCCGGTCATCTTCGTGAGTATCGATGCAGTTTTCAATGGGATACATTGCCTGTTGCATAATATTGATGACTGCTTATAGCCCCTGTATTAGCAAATTGGGCTAGTACGTCTGAAGGAAATATGCCTACATTTAAACGCATCTTGCAGCATGTGCGATTCTATGCGATCGTCAAAACCAACTAGCAAGGGCGAGACATTCATTTGAGGGAACACTCGAGTCCGCAACACTGAACGATCATTCTCTCGGTTGATCCATGACTTCGGAGCAGATGGTCGAGCTACATTGCGTTTTCGATTCTTGCCTTTCAAGCGTTCTGTCGCCAAGTGGAAAAGGAACTTCCACGGCTGGACATCACCATCCTCAACGCAGGCATCGTCAAAGGCCACTTTACCAAATGCTTCACCGGCCATGAAGAAGCCATCCAAGTCAACTATCTATCGACATTCCTCTTCGCAATGCTCATGCTCCCCTTATCCAAGAGCAAAGCCCCCGCTGGCAAACCAGGTAGACTTACAATCGTAAGTTCTGGAACAGCACTATGGGCCAAGTTTCCAAACCGAGGCAAACGACCGCTATTACCTTCCTTCGACGATATCAATATCACACCGTGGGATGGCGTGGAACGATACTTTTCATCCAAGATGCTAGGCCACTTGTTCTTCGTCCTATTACTGCCTTACCTGAACCCTGACGAGGTGATTGTGAATCTCGTCGAGCCGGGTATGTGTAAAGGTTCGGATCTACATCGAGAAGTCACTGGTCTTGCGAGTGTGTTTCTGAAAGTATACAAGGCTCTTACGGGACGGAGACCGGAAGATGGTGCTTGGACGTATGTTGATGCTGCTGTTGTTAAGCGGAAGGAGTCCTATGGATGTTTTTGTATGAATTGAAAGATACCCGTAAGTTTATTTTTATTTTTCTTTTTTTTTGATGGGTATCCCTAGTGCTGACTATATGATTAGGTTCACTCAATTGGTTTATCTGCCTGAAGGTCAACCCATTATGGATGCCCTCTGGGAGGAGACGATTGCTGAGTTTGCGTTTGCGGGTGTGAGAGACATACTGAAAATTCCCAAGTAGATACATGACTTTTTATGCTATTGTTTCCATTTACTACTTTCTTTCATGCAAAAAGACATCCCATCTTCGCTCTTCATTAAATCTTGATACATGCTAAATCTAACTATGCCATATATTCTATCAACAAAAATCAAACGAATAGAAACTCTCCTCGCTAATAAAAACAGATCACTCATATAACCATGCAGCCACCCGACGGGGATCCTTATCCATCCTCGGTGAATCCTTCTTCAACTGATTAGGTCCTCGCTTTACGTATTGTCCATCACGAAGCTTGCCCTTGATTTCACCATTGGCCCACATCACTTTACCGCGTAGGATGGTGTATCGGGGCCAGTTGGTGAATTCTTTGCCTTCGTAAGGGGTGTCTGTAGAAGTTAGTATTTAGGCTAGATGTTTAAAAGGAAGGTGAAGGAAAGGCTGACAGTCGACGTTGTGGTGCAACATGGAGTTGGTGAGATTGAATGGTTTAAATGATTTTTCAGGGTGCCACTAGAAATCGTCAGTAGGTAATCTATGTAAACTAGACATGCGGAGAGACTTGCAATAACGATATCAGCATCAGACCCGGGCTTCATAGTTCACTTGTTAGTAGGTACTAATACAGTTGATAGGTTGGAAGAAACACATGCCATCAATGCTCCTTTTCTAGGATACAATCCATACTAGGCCACACATTTAGACTTGTGAGCATCATTGTAATGGGCGATGAACATACCAACTTAGCAGGATTCGTAGACGTCAACTCCACAAACTTCTGCGGCGTAATCCGTCCCGTCTGCAACGCTCCCGTATAAAGCAACGACAACCGAGTCTCTACACCGGGGATACCATTGGGAACATGTCGGAATGCACCATTTTTCCGTAATAATAGATTCTGGAGCTCCTCTCCATGGCAGTCGTGGTTTTCGCCTTCCATGCTGGGCGCGTGTTCCAGAACACCAGATGGTTTTCCGTGAGGGTGGTCGTAGCGGAAGGGGCAGTGGTCGGAGGAATAGATGGTGAAGGTGCCGTTTTGAAGCGATCTTAAATGAGAGTGGTTAGATATATGTGTAATATTTGCTGGTATAAATCACACTTACACGAAAAGATCTTCGTGATCGTTTGTGTCAGGTGGAGGAGGTGGTGAGCAGATCATCTTGCTGTTTTCGAAGCATGTGGGTGAATGGAAGCGTTTCTATATACGTTTTAGTACTGAGAATTGAATTGGTCCAGAGAAAGTCACTACTTACAAGGTCGTCCCATGTGAGATTGAAATATTGTGGGCATGTCTCTGCATAGACGGGAAGTCCCATAGTTTGTGCCCGTCGTACATTGGCCGCTCCAAGCTAGTCCTATCTTAGATTCTAAAATGACAGCATACTTTGGAAAGATATAGGTGCTTACCGCAGAGCCAACATGAACAAACAAAATGGGGTTCTGAATCAGTGTTGCGAGTGAAATGGCCCTATTGGTGGCTTCGCCTTCTGCTATCGGGGGACGGGATAGGGCGTGATAATAGGGTGCTAGACGTAATTGAGAAAGCTGTATATATTCCGATCAATGAGAATAAGTACTCACCAACCATCCCTCTAGCTTCGAGCTTATCTGCAGAGATAGCATGAGATATTGCTGTCTAAGACATAAGACGAAAGGACTTACCAGTCAACCAGCCGATCATATCGCCGTTTTCTGCGTGAATCATCTAATAAATATCCCCGTCAGCCAAGACGTTTGACCATTTTAACGATGGTAGGAACCGCTAACAGTTGTGATAGAATGTTTCCTCGCTGCAAACATAACATCCAAAAGCTGCGAATCCGTCAATCGCTGCGTTTCATACGTCAAGAAAAGCTTGCAACTGCTAATGCCCCAATCCTTAATCAGAACCGGCAACTCATTTTCCAACACATCAGCATCATTGCGAACGATGATAATGTGAAATCCATAATCGACATAACTGCCCGTCGACTCGGCGAGTGCATTGTATGCTTCGACGACTTTGATAAGACTTCGGTCTTCTTCTGCTCGTGTCTGTGTTGCGAATGTGATTATTGTTGTGGTACCGCCAGCTACTGCGCTTCTGGAGCCGGTGTCGAAGTTGTCGGCGCATTCGCCGCCGAGGCCATGGGGTCCTGTGGAACGGTTAGACGAATTGTTCTGTTAAGGGGCCTTCTGTCTTGAACTGACCTGTTTTCAAATCTTGACATAAATGGACGTGAGCATCAACACCACCGGGCATAACATGTGCTCCTCTTTAATAACATCCTGTCAATGATCATTGCCCAACGAGTCGATGTATCGCACAGCACCGGGGATCGCATACTCGGCATCTATAATTTCAGCTCCTTCGATTTCATCTTGATCAAATGCATATGCAAGAGTCTTGATCTTTCCATTCTTGATTCCGATACAACAATTGCTGCCGATCTCCATTAATCAGTCAAAATCCGAGTCAAATCGAAATTAATGCGCTGATACCTAATATCACTGGCCGTCACCACCGTGCCGTTGACAATAACCAGGTCAAATCTAGGTGCCATGTTGACGATATTATCGCTTTCTGATCTTTTCACTGTCTGTATTCTCTTACACACAATTTTTACAGAAGCTACATGCTGACAGACACTACAGCTCCAAGCCTTTCAATCAAACCATGTCTTATCGTACCTGGTACCTGGCTTATCGCCCGCAAATCCCCTAAACGGTTAGACCATCGCCGACTTTGGTGGTGATAAAGTGCGGCCAACTTAAATTCTTCTTTATCGGCCCTCTTTCCCGGCGTTATCAGCACATATCGGCCAGGTTCCGATTCTTATCGGGTTGGTGATAATGTCCGGATTTGTTGTAACTATGAGAGATGACCATTAGGTAAAATGGATCAATCGAACATGGACTTGATGGAAACTTACACGAATAATGGCTGTAATCAACAGCCCCGAATTTCAATCTGCCCGCCCTCGCAAATACCCGGAAATGCCTTTCCGTGCAATTGATGGATTTATTGATTTCCTTTTGCCTTCTATTCCCGTCGGATCATCTGGAGCCATTAGTGGACTTCAGAATATTACACCGGTAAGTCCATCTTCCATCTGTGAAATTCTCTCTTTGCTGACAAATTAATCTCTAGGAAATCTGTGTCAAATTGTGGGAGGTGTGTCAAGACTTGCACGATCCTAGCAAATACCAGGAAGCGCAAACACTGCAGAACACCATTTCCCTTGCGGATGGTGTTGCGCTGAAAATCAGAGTAAGCTAATCTTCCATGTCCCCCGAAACTCAGGGCAGATATGCCGATATGATCGATGCCATCTTCGGAATGCGGTAGAAGTATTGTTTCAAGTAAATGGATATCTTTTGGATTGAATCATATGGGAAATAGTAGTAGCGACCTTGTGTATAGATACCCAAAGTATTCGGGTTCATGTTATATTGTTGTACTGGAGAGACCCAAGCAGGTTGCAGTATGAGACTGGCACGCGCAAGGTAATTGAGGTAGAATTTTAGTTTCGGAAGGATTGGTAGAGTCAGTTTCTAGATAATACAGACTGCGTTCTCAAAAGATTATAGAAGGTATCCTCGTGATATCCATGTTTCAGAAACTTGAAGTAGGGCTAGGGCTAAGAATTAAGGTCAGGAGTGATGCCTGCCAGAACGTCGATGGACCGGAGTGACTACCAAACAGAAAATCAGAATTTCACCTCAATTCCTTGATCGATTGTATAGAAACATGATTTTAGTGCACTCTTGCAGAGAAACGCTGACACGGATATCTAGGTAGTTGGTCGAATATTGAAATGGCGCCAAAGCGCTTTGGCAAAAAGGCCAAAAACACAGGGCACATAAGGAAGGCGCACCTGCAGCGCCTTTGCAATATTTAAGAACCTTTCAAAAAACCTCATGGATTACTTATCAGTTCATTCTTCTTGCATGAAATTCCACGTATTATCAACCATCATAAGTTTACATTTTGACAAGACGTCACGTTAATTCTGCGCGAAAGAGCCACTCAACATGAGACGAGGAAGTATGGTAACCTTCCATGCCGCAAAATACTGCTTAGGTGCTCTGACTGACAGCCAAAAGGTGCATTTACAGAAAAAGTGACACGCGACTCCATGACCCGACCAGCAGCTCAACTCGCAGAACCGTTCAGCGAGGAACCCGTCAACGAAGACCCTGCTACCAGCCAGCCCAACGTAACAGACACACACGCCGAACAACCACCCAGTCCATCCAACATTCAGCTCACCGACATCGAGGAATTTGCATACCGTTTCGACCATGCCGCGCTCGAATCCAATTCCATGACATGGAGCAACATACCCGAACTCATCGACCTTTCCAAAATTGAAGTCGAAAGAATACCCCAAGAACTATTTGCGCCGGAGACAATGAGACAACCCAGGTTTATCGAAGACATGGTGGACTCATGTCCAAAGGACTGCCAAGTCGTTCTCGCCATATTCAGGTGTGGGAATTACGCTTTCTTTACTGTTCAGTGTTTCGACCACTTTATTACCACAAGAGAGAGTAATGCGAAGCCTGTGGGGATGTGTAATCCACAGGTAGTCAAGGAACGACATTTCGTGCCTTATCTCTGTTTACAAGACAATTGTCATGTGTGCTATGATATGGAGGATCCGGAATCAGTTTTGGAAGTGCTTCGGCAGAGACGGTTGCCGAACTGAGGGTGTAGGAGTCAGTACAAATGTGGACGGAGGAGAGGTCAGGCCCAAATGGAATGAATGTGTTGTATGAATTATGGCTGTTGTTTTGGAATTTTTCTAGTCTTTGGATAGATTTTGTTTGAGTTGTTGTCTTTTCGAGTTTACCTACATAGGGGTTACAAAGCTATTGCATTAGGGCATCTCGGCCCATCTTTATCGTTGGAGACGGTCAACTGGTATCGGCCTGTTGTTGTTCCTCTGTAGATTCTACATTGGTAGTGGCGCACGGCCACTGAAATGGAAGTTCATTCATGTCTACAGCTCTACAGTCTCTATCTGAAGACCTGAAGAATTTATTCTCCCGTTCATACTCGAGTCTCAATGCCCTGCTCAACTATTGATATAGGCTGCTGCTACCTGCTGATCTAGCTGCTTGTGGCTGTATCTCTTACTAAATTGTTGTGACACTTCTACGACAAAGAAATTTACGGCATGCACTTGAATGTGTGTTGTATTAGATGTTGTCTTGTGTAACTTATTCCATTGCCCAAGGTCGACACTATGCTTAATATGGAACCGACGTCTACAAATAAAACGTAGAGTCACCCGAAACTTCAATTCTCGCGTCTGCTTTGTGTCGATATGTGAGAATACAGTAAAGTTTGCTTCCACGCGAGACTAAAACCAAGCCTGACGCAATGATTAACGAGATCAATCATTAGCATGGTCGCAACGAATTCTTGTATAAATTCTATCTAGCTATGGCAAAAATCACAGTCCTAACATTGGAGGTCCAAAGGCAGCTGGGCGCAAATGCCATCGGCATTAATCTCAAGACAAATATCCAACGGCGATGGGTGGGCATATCCTTACCCCGGCCGAGCATCACGCCTTCATTCGAATCATTTTCAAAGAAACCATTGGGTAAAATCTCAATATTGAATACGGCTGAAAAGCCGCGATTAATCGCCACAAGCGGATTCACAAATATTGATGCCAATCGACTAGTCGAAGAGGAGGAGTTGCCTGATTATCGAGCTGATCGATCCTATCCAGTTCACCTGGGTGATATGTTCCACAATCGCTATCAAGTACTTGCAAAGTTCGATTTTGATTCTTGCTCTACTATATGGCTGGCTAGAGATCTAATTTAACTATGTATTGGCTGTTTGCTACGGTCTCTGATTACTTGTTACAGAGCCCATGCATATGTGGGACTAAAGGTGTATGTGTATGCCTCATTGGTTCACCGTGAACTCCCATTTTACCGCCATTTTATTCACCAAGCCTCAGAAAGTGCACATGAGGGATATGGTAACATACGTAAGCTGTTGGACTCCTTCGGGGTTGTCGGTCCACATGGTAAACATATCGTCCTCGTCTTGAAAGCAGCGCGGATGAGTCTTCGCGATATGAAACTGGTATTTCAGCCGGATGGATTTGGCGAAGATTTCGTGAAAGGTGCCATTATTGAGCTCCTTCGTGCGCCTGATTTCCTTCGTACTCGTGCGGAAGTTGTCCATACTGGTAGCTGCCCTTGGCCCCCCTTCGTCTGTGGTCTAATTCACTGCGTACCAGCTGACCCAGGAATCATAGATGTACATCCCCGCAACATGCTCCTAGGGATGTATGACAATAACCTGCTGAGGAGTCTCGAGGGGTAAGAATTTACAACTCCAGTGCCTCGCAAACAAGTTTCATCTTCACGAACCATTTATCTCTCGCGTCTTTCGTTACCCAAGGAAGGCCCAAAGCTGCTATCTGACTTTGGAGAGGCCAGGATCGGTTCATGGCGGTGATATAATGCCTATCGAATACAGGGCTCCGGAGTCCTTGCTTTATGTTGGGTGGAGTTATCCCGTGGATATTTGGAGTGTTGGTTTGACGGTTGGCCTTTGCTCTACTAATATTAGTTGTTTTCGGGGGCTTACGAGTGTAGGCATGGGATCTGCTAGAGCCGAAAGGACTATTTATAGCGCGAGACGAGGATGGCGATCTTCATGATGCTGCACATCTCGCACAATTGATTGCTGCATTGGGACCGCCTCCCCCTGAATTTCTCGTCAAGAATAGAAGTAGAACGACTGACTTTTGGGATGAGCAAGGTACGTTGACTATCATAAAAGCCCAAAATATGAAAAGACGATATATATGAATTTTATTGTTGATTGCGGACATTGCGCAGGGCGCGGGTCAGGTCTAGCTCCTATCCCATATGTTAGAACCTTGGAGGCTCTCGAAACTCGGCTGGAAGACAAGTCCGGGTTCTTGCGAGTCATCCGACGTACCCTGACTTGGATGCCTGAGCAAGGACCAACCGCCAAGAAGCTCTTGCAAGACCCCCTGGCTTACGGGTAAAGGCACTTAAACTGGATGATTTTTGTTAAGATATGAATGATGATGTACACGAATAGACAGTCTCAGACACGAGTTAGGGTTAGGGCTTCGTTGCCGGCAGCAACGTCGGCTCATTTCGTCATTTCCCGGATTCTTGCATGTATCGAGAGCGTCATTTTGATTGCATCTAGCTACGTCGATATGAGATGAGATTGAAAGATAGGTAATGTCATGACGTGTATCTCGTACGATACATACAGTATTACTTACGTCTCCTCTGTAACCATACGATACACTAGTAAGATGGATGGAAATTCTATTGGGATCGGGAGTGACGTCATGCCGCAGCCGAGCTTCTGATTGGCTGCGAATGCAGTTCTGCGGATACCGAATCGGGATGGTGGGGAGATCGTGCATGAGCCCAGCCCTTTGATGTCCTTGGTATTTTTATTGATGCGTTGAAGTATTATTTATCTACTTCAGCCGGACCTCGTGTCTAGCTGATACGAAGATCGTGCTTTTCGCAGCCGACATGACTTGCACGGTGTGGCAGTGTTGCGCGATTTGAGCGCTAGTTTTGTTTAATTGATTGCGAATACTCATCTCGCGAGTAATTGAGCATTCTCGATCAAATCGACATTGAAGGAAGCAAGGATAAACAAGTCTCCGAGCAACCGAGGATCATGGGCTACGATTATGCGCTTGTGTATGTGTTATGTTGTGCGAATTGAGGCAAATACTCTACAATTTGCTGATGATATTGGTAGTCATTTAATATGGACAATTCCTCCAGCTGTGCTAATGACAGCATTTTACTGTCCATTCTTTACGCACTACGATTATTATAAGATTGGGTTCCTAGTTACTGTAAGTTTTCAGGGCGCATTTCCAACCGTTGTGAATAGAGATTCTCATTTGTTTGTTTTTACTACGACAGATTGCCATGGTGTCTGCGACGCCATGGGATTCATATCTGATACGCAATACTATTTGGACATACCCAGAGGACGCCATCGTCGGACCGACCATATTCAAGATACCCATGGAGGAGATATTTTTCTTCTTTATTCAAACCTACAACACATCCCTTATTTATTCCATTCTCACTAAGCGCCTCGTCTTGCCATGTTATCTTGGTACCACCGCAACAAAAATATCTGAGATTGTGGGAATGATCGTTATATCATGCGGTGTACTTTACGGAATTGCCGGTTTCTGGGTGGGAGGAAAGCATACATACATGTCATTGATTCTCGGCTGGCTATGCCCATTGATGCTTATACCATGGTATGCACTGTCTCATTCTATTTTGTCCGATGTGAAGACCCTAATATGAGCGACCGATTCGTAGGATTCTTTCGGCACGGTTTATTCTCTCCTTACCCCGGAAAGAGATAGCGACGGCTATATTTTTACCGACGATATACTTATGGATCGTGGACGGCATCGCATTGCAGCGTGGAACATGGGTGATCCAAAGTGATACTAAATTGAATCTCGCTGTGGGCGCTTTGGATATAGAGTACGTATGGTTCTAACAAGCTGGACTTGCACATACTGACTTCACATAAAGGGAGGCGGTATTCTTCCTATGTACCAACCTTATGATTGTCATGGCATTGGGAGCTGTTGACCATGGTATCGCTATCGCTGAATATCAGATCGCCGCAACTCCCAGAAGCAAAAGGGACTTTCCGTCATTCTCTGAGCTGTTCATGATATACTTGAACGACAGACGTGGTCCTTTTGATCAGGAGTTTCTGCGATGTGTATCTGACGCTGTGCGCACCGTTGCGAAGAAAAGCCAGACTATGTATACAGGCAGCGCTATGTTTCGTGGTCAGCTGCGTATTGATCTTATCTTGTTGTATGTAACCAACATTGCTGATGGCTTTCGCAAAGTACTCACCATTTATTGATTAGATACTCCTTTTGTCGGGTTATGGATGACCTTGTGGACGACGCGCCAGATGCTCAGACGTCACGCCGCGCCATCCGACAATGCCGTATAGCATTGCACCGACACTTCACATTGACATTCCCCGACAATAATCAACCTCTCCAGCCGAAGAAGAAAGGAACGGCTACATCAGAGGTGGAAGCCATCAAAAGCATTCCTCCTGTTCTGGTCACTTCAACCGGACTTCTTCCCATTTCACGATTAACCATCGATCCTCTTCTCGATCTACTCGATGGCTTCGAGTCGGACCTCGCATTCACAAATGGTACTGCTACTTCGCCTATAGAAACTGAATCCGACTTGGAGCTTTACGCCTATCGGGTTGCTGGTACCGTCGCTACCTCCGTACTTCAATTGATAATAAGTCATTACCAGCCTCAAATGTCTCACCAAGACACCGCTCGTATCATAAAAGCAGGATCGATTATGGGCGAGGCGTTGCAGTACGTTAACATTGCGCGTGATATTGAAGAGGATGCTTCGATCGGAAGAGTCTATATTCCCGGCGTCTGGCTGACAGAGGAGGATTTGACGCACGCCGACATTCTTGCCAAGCCGCGGGGAACCGCAGTTGAGGATCTCAGAGAGAGATTGCTTCGTAAGGCCGATGGCTGTTATCGAGCCAGTTTCGATGCTATGAACGATCTTCCTTCGGATGTACAAGGACCGCTCAAAACTGTCGTCAATTGTTATATGCTTATTGGCCAGATTCTACGGGAGAACAGACTTCAGGGCAAAATTGTTCATGGCCGGTTGAAGGTTCCGATATTACGGCGCCTTCGTGTAGCATGGTCGTCCATGAGGGAATTACATGCGAGATAGTATAAGTGAGCCTACTCGGTTCTTTATGATGTATATAGTATGAGATACAGCTTTCTTTTAGACTTTGCATTATCAATTTTGTTAATGAACTCTCCAATAGGGAAATGCCCCCAATCAATTCTAGCTTATCCTGGAATATCATTTCTGCGCTTTCCAATCGTATCAAATGGCTAGCTAAGACATGTAAAACAAATATTGAGGTGAGGACATTGAACGTGGCCTCTTGGCACTTCGAGTACCCAACTCCTAGGAATGTAAATGATACTAAATAGCCTGGCCACCTGCCGATTACATTATGCATGACGTACAATTTTGTGGATACTGTTCGTAAACTCCGGATTGTGTTCACTCATATGAAAGGGTGTAGACGAGAAAAGCCCGGATGCGGATGGATGGCAGTGGAACTATATCAGCCCGGAAGATTGTTTACGGTGCTTGACGCAGACATATTTATTTTACACCTCGGAGTTGTTCACTGCCGTCTAATTTACTGGAGCTAGGTAATTTTGACTGGATTGCACATCCATCCATCTAAATAGATAAGGATTGATCTCAGCGAAAAAGTAGATGTTCGTAGTTTGGTATCGTATTGTACTAATATTCATCTTTCAATACATTACCCGTACCAGTATCGTCACCAAACAAACCCTCTTAGCCCTAAACCCCGATTGCCGTTCACGTTTTAGACGGCCACAACAACTCACCCGGATCGAAGACCAACTTTTCAACTCAACCCTGGAACAGAGCTGCTTCCAGATCGCCAAATTGTATGCTTTAAGTATCGATCGTAGCAGCGTTTGTCCAATTCCTCTTAATATGTTTGAGCTATTAATTGAACGTGGCTAGGTTTTGTGCCTGTTGTGTTATATTGACTTTTTCATCGGCTATTAAGTCTTGCTTTGTACAGCTTCCGAGATTCTGTCAGCTAGTTTTTCGGTGCCTAGGTCTGTTTATTCAAGTCGATAATATATGTTGGTTATCTTTGTACTGCAAGTACCTTCATCAACACGTAAAGCTGAAGACTGAACGGGATGTCTACTAAATCAGTGATTATCGTAGGTAAGGAACACCAGTCTGGTTGGGGACCTTTTTATTGTCATACTTAACATTTTTTCCATTCTTAGGCGCCGGTGCAGGTGGCATAGCTACCGCTACAAAACTAGCAAAGGCAGGGTTTCAGGTGACGGTCATTGAAAAACATGATTTTGTGGGAGGAAGATGTTCTGTAATTCGACATGATGGCTATGTAAGTCTATCCTTCAATTCTTTCGAGCTGGTTTCCGTCTAAATATTGGATATTATAGAGATTCGACCAAGGACCCTCTCTGTTCTTAATGCCAGAGCTTTTCGAGGAAGCCTTTGAAGATATCGGAACATCAATGAGCGCCGAAGGTGTTCAATTATTAAAATGCGAACCAAACTACCGTGTCTGGTTTCCGGACAATGACTGCTTTGAGTTAGCCACAGATATGGTCAAGATGAAGCAACAAATCGAAGCCCACGAAGGCAAAGACGGATTTCATCGATTTTTAGCATTCATGCAAGAATCCGGCAAGCATTATGAATTATCAGTAGAACATGTTTTGCGGAAGAATTTCTCGTCGTACGTGAGCATTCTCAGACCGGACTTCTTTGCGACGATTTTCGATATGCACCCGTTTGAGAGTATTTACGGCCGGATTACACGGTATTTTAATTCGGATAAGATGCGGAGAGTTTTCACTTTTGCGAGTATGTACCTCGGTATGAATCCATATGAAGCTCCGGCGACGTATTCCTTGTTGCAATATACGGAGATAGCACATGGTATTGCGTATCCGGTTGGTGGGTTTCAAACAGTGAGTCAATCCTTTAACACTTTCAGGCATTGCGACTGACTTCCATAGGTCCTGCAAGCCCTAGCTGACGTGGGCAAACAAATGGGCGTAAAATATCTGTTTAACTCGCCCGTCAATTCCGTCATCCTCTCCAAGGATCAAAAAATCGTCGAAGGCGTAAAGCTGGAAAACGGCAAGGAGCTACGCGCAGACCTCGTGGTCATTAACGCCGACTTGGTCTATGCATACAACAATCTTTTGCCCCCGTCAAAATATGCGCGCTCACTGAAGACTCGCGCCGCATCATGTAGCAGCATATCCTTCTTTTGGTCATTCGACAGTGTCATTGAAGAATTGGACGTACACAACATCTTCCTAGCGGACCAGTATTCGGAAAGCTTTGATGCTATCTTCAAGAAGCATTCTCTCCCCGAGGATCCGTCCTTTTATATCAATGTGCCCAGTCGAATAGACAAAACAGCTGCACCGGCAGGAAAGGACGCAGTGGTTGTTCTAGTGCCCATCGGCCATCTACTCGAAAATCAATCGGACGTCAAGGATTGGGACGCGCTTGTTGCCAATACGCGAAACTTGATATTCGATACCGTCGAGACTCGTACAGGTGCTCGGAATCTTCGAAAGAGATTATTGCACGAAGATGTCAATACTCCTGTCACATGGCGGGAGAAATTCAACCTCGATCGAGGCGCTATTCTGGGTCTGTCGCATTCTTTCTTCAATGTCTTGTGTTGGCGCCCAAGGACTAGACACGACGATATCAAGGGCCTCTATTTTGTCGGCGCAAGTACCCATCCGGGGACTGGTGTGCCAGTATGCTTGGCCGGAGGGAAGATTGTGAGTGAACAGATTATTAATGACTGGATGCCGGAAAGTAGGAAAAGAGCGGCGTTGTCAACAAAGCTATTGGGG
The DNA here is from genome assembly GCA_023626215.1 of Talaromyces sp. PL2406. Lineage (NCBI taxonomy): Eukaryota > Fungi > Ascomycota > Eurotiomycetes > Eurotiales > Trichocomaceae > Talaromyces > Talaromyces sp. PL2406. The sequence continues at coordinate 149,454 of JAMAGL010000026.1, read as the reverse complement.
CCGCTGGTATTACTCATTTCGCTTTTGTTTGTTTGGTATAACTTGGGACAGTCTGGAGGTCATTGGCAACGCCGATTATTGATGATGTCTGCTTGAGATAAATATAGATAATATTCACCTATCTTTCTACCGCTTCAATACTAGACTAGTTTCACTGTTTCATTACTTGATTATTAAGACCTGTATGCCATTGCCTCCTATTGGCGTACTGCACGTATACGGCTGCCAGTACAAAGAAAGATTGCCATTCATTACATACAACCGACCAAGATGATAGCGATCTTTCTTTTGCAGTCGTGCCAGCAGTGGGACATAATCATGAATACTTGCATTATAAAATATGTCCAGTTCATTTTTCAGTAGATTCGGCCGCGGCGCAATACTCTGCGCCTTGTCGTCCCACATCAGCCGCCGGATCGACTTTTCAATACCTCCCTAACGAATGAATGTTCGGTACATATCTCCATAAAACGGTGCTAATCATGCCACTACAACAGGATTAGTGGCTTTACAAGCATGCCCCTTCTCCATGCCCCGAACAGTGAAGTTGCGGAATATGAAGGGCCTATCACTAGTATGAATTGGACCTCCACATGCAGGTGGATCACCTAAAAACTGAAATACATACCACGGCAAGCCCTGTTTAGCGAAATTGGGCGCAACTTTCAATGAAGGAAATGTTACCATTTCCATAGGATCATGATTCACTTGATAAGATGCCCGGCCGACTTTCAAGGCATTTCGAACGCCACCCTATTTCTTAACCGGGATAGGTGCTCGGAAACGACGGTTACCGACAGGGGGTTGGGTGTAGGAGATGCCGTGAAAGGCCTGGGCTCTGTCTTCCAGGCATCCTTGAAAACAGCCGTAGGAGGGGATCAAGAGACATAACAATCATGTATTCTTCTCTTCAATCAGTTGAGCCTAAAATCATATACAACCTTACGATTGTTAATCAAATAAGGGGGAGCCCTGTACGAATGCGTACCGAGTCAGAATCCTTGCAAGCAATCCTATATCCCATCACCTGGGCAGTCATACCCCGCGTTGTGGCAATTCACTGTTGCCTAAACTTGTGTTAACTCAACAAAATACTGCATTCATATTTTCCCCAGAACACCCTTTCTCAGAAATCACAGAGCGAATATTGACACCGAAATATGTCTTGTCCTGCTTCGTTCACATACACTCATTATGGCCAAGATCCCACCAACCATCCAGACCAGAAAGAACTAAGTTCCATCGTCGAAAATCTGCGCACCGTCCCTTTGGGCCGTCTTGTATTAAGTAGCGATGGCGTTCTGCGCTCCCTCAATCTAGAAAACGAAGTTATCGATGCTGTTGGATTACCGCCCCGGCTGATCAAAGCATATATGGATCGTTTCCCATTCGACGAGGACCTTGAAGCCCGATTTCACAATTCTGATGGAACATCTGTACCTCAAGCGGAGTGGTGGGCACCGGATCTATCGATACTACCACAGCCGTACACGGCTGAACAGAAGGATGAGGCTAGGAGAGAGTACGAAGAGAAGAAGGATATCATTGAGGAGATGAGGCAGAAGCGGAAGAATGGGGAGATTCGAGGATGTGGTGTTGTGATTCGGGCAAATTATAGGATCTGATTGTGATTTGTTAAGTTGTCAAGTGATGAGGCAAGGGTGTGGAAGAAGAGGCAGTAATTACAATGGCACTCATCTCATTTTAGGGTTATCTAGGGTTTCAGTCAGAGCATGTCAGTATACACGTGCATCGAAGGTCCAGGTTCTACCTAGGTATACTTCCACACCTGCCTTTGGTCTGGTCGTAGCTAGACAGAACTATCACAGCAAAGAGGCTATCCCTCTCCGCGCAGATTTCCTTTACTTCGATGACTCCATTAAGATGGGAAAAAGTGAGGATGTCGCATCCAACAGCTCTGCGTACATTATTACCACCATCGTTATTACTACACTGGCCGCCTCCGCTGCCGCCGCCGTCTATTTTTGACCTTCCCTGGGCTAGCCAGCAAGGCGAGTCAGATGAAAGAAATGAAGCAAGCCTCCCGTGTTTATTCAATGCGAGAAGGCAGGTCAGCTGCAGATATTTACTCAGGTGCGCGCGATAGCCTCCAATCTGGCTAAAATCTCTAAGGCAAGATTCGTCTGTTATAATTCTTTCTTATAAGTTTGATATCCCAACGGCAGTTAGTCTAAATGGCACCTGCAATTTTGAAAAGAAAATCTGCACGGAGAAGGAGAGCCTCTTTGCTGTGATAGTTCTGTCTAGCTAGGATCAGTCAAATGTTATGTTCGATGTCGGGTCTTACTTCTATGGAGATACTGTTTTATTGTACTGTTCTCTGTGTCTCTACTCTGCCTTATCACCATCATTATAGGCTACTCAACAAGCTTTGCAGAAGTTCGATTTAGAACGGAATGATTCAGATGTTCCAATGTCGTGAACGAAACCAATGGTGCTCACATGATTGATCGTCTGTATATGTGTAAGTTCTCGGCAATAAGTCCAAACGAGTACTGCAGAGAGCATCTAAGATTGAAGTTTTTTTCTATCAGCCAGACTGTCGAGGAGTCGTCGACTTAAAAAATAAGACAGCAAGCCCTCCTAAGCATCCGACGGAGGACTCGACATAACAACCTTGCCGTCAGACTCGCTCGCCTTCTCCGTATACTCTGTTTTCTCCTTGACCTGTGCGCGCCAAGTTTGCAGGCATAGTGCAAGTACCTGTACCCAAGCAACACCTGCCAGTGCACAGACGGCTGTCAGAGCATGGCGGTACAGAGGTGCGTCAGAGGTTCGGAAGATCTGTGAACCGGAGATACCTGAGCAATTTGCTGCCATGACAATCAGTCTGGACAATCTGTTAGTTGAGAGGGCCAAACGAGGCACATGGAAAAGGAGGGAACTCACGCCATAGCGACACTGCGCTCTTGAGGCGTCTTGCAGTATATAGAAAGCCAGCCGATGTTCAAGACACTATACAGAATGACTGAGTCAGATGAGTACATTTACTGAGAGTATGGTGCATATACTTACTGAACCCCAGCATAGAACAGATCCGCCACGACAAGCACCCCGTATCTGTGCCACTTCGAAGAATGAACAGACGTCTGCCTGAAGCAGACATAAGTAATCAAATTCCACGTTGCGCCAAACAGCACTCCTGGTCCCCGATGGCCGAATTTATCGCTATACATCAAATTAGCACATCTCACTCTCTGCTATGGTAGAGTTGTTGTTATTACTCACCACAAATACGAAATGAAAACCAGCACAAATATAAAACAATAAACTGGCACCGAAGCCAGAGCATTGGCGCGCACAGCACTGAAACCGAGGGACTTGATCATTGAAGGCGTGTACTGATTCAGACCTGTAAACGCCGACATTGAAACAAGTGTAATCATGAAGTGTTGGATGATTCTCGGGTTTGTAGCGGTTTTGAAGATGTCGTTTCCACTAATTCGGATGTGACCGCTGGCCTTGAGGGGATCGTCTAGGATCACGCGGTCCTTGATGATTCGTGATTCACGCTCGGTGAAGTAGCTCCATCGTCCGAAGTAGGATGCGACGGGACGACCGTCGCCGGCACGGGGAGGGACGAGGAGTACGAAGAGGATGGCGGCGAAGATGGTTATTAGTCCTTCGACTGTTAAGTTGTTAGCTTGCCAGTAGTAAGTGTAAGGGTTGCAGAGCACGTACCTAAGAAGATCCATTGCCAACCGGCCAAACCATTTCTACCGGAGAGTTTGAGTAAACCAGCAGAAATGAGACTGGTTGTGGCTCCGGCGAAGATCTGGCCGAAGAAGAACAGACTGATCCGGAGACTGGTCTCGTCTTTGCGGTACCAGGTTGATATGTAGTAGAGTGCACCTGATATCAACTGATTAGTGGACTACGTACTTTCGTCAAGACCAATGAGTATAGACAAACCAGGAATAAAACCACCCTCAAACAAACCAAGCAAGAGTCTTGTCGCCAGATATGCAGGATACGTCTTAACAAAAGCCTGGAACGTAGCAACAAGACCCCAAGCAAACAACTGCCCCGCCAACCATCTGTGTGGACCAATATGCTGCAAGATTATGTTTGACGGGATCTCCGTTATGACAATACCGGCGGATAACAACTGAGTACCGACATTTATTTGGTTCGTGGTTATGCCCAGGTCGGTTGTGATGGTGGATGTCAGCGCGGCGCTGATATTGCCGCGATCGACTTGCAACGAGAAGAAGGCGAGCCCTAGGATGGGGAGGAGGATGAAGTCGACTCTGCATACGGGTTGTGAGTAAATCATTCAATGTTCTTGGAGAGGTGTAGGTTGGATAGGCAGCCTACTTGCGTCTGATACGAGCTTCTTCCTTATGATCCCAGTCCACAACAATGTCATCAGTAGAGTCAGACTCTATCGCAGGGACATCGCCATCAGAGACTGGCTCTGCCTGAGGAGAAACCTCATTCAGGTTCTTTTCAAGTATTGCGCTCATTGCAAGGCTACTGTCCTGGACTAATTTGCATATCTTTCCTAAAAAGAAGATCCTCCGCCGCCATATTTATATTTTTCCCACTGTCCACAGGAAAAACCAACAGCCCACGTTCTTTATCCCTCGGAAATGGCTTATCGCGAATACAAAAAGACGTTAGGGTTTGCAAGTTTGTTTGCGACAAAAGACTCGAAAATGGCGTGATATTTATACCTATCGGGCGCTTTGCCGGCATCGGATGGGCACACCAGGTTTAGGGCTGTGGAGCAGCTGCGTGAGCTAATTGCCGACTTGAAAGTCTTAGGATTGGTTTAAGAGAGGGCTAGATACTAGTTTCTGGAGGGGCTGCATTACTTGCTTTGTGTCTTCGTGGTTACGTTTATGAAGAGGAGGCGTGCAGAATAGACGGTCTAGGCAATGCCCCGGACTGAAATACGATTCTCCGATGTTTACGGTCATTCTTTATGTTAGCTGTTTGAAGTTTGCACTAATCTTCTACAGCGAAATGCTCAGTTTTGTAGGAGCCCAATTCTACAAGTTAGGATTATCAAGTCCAAACGTCCCAGCTTAGCCCATGCCGGTATACCAGGGCCTCCTGAGGTCCCTCAGCATCCAGAATCTGTCCCAACTCGCAGCGACTAAATGAAACATTGGGCTGAGAATTATAGAACGCATCGTACCTTTCGTGCAAAGCATCTCTAAAAGATGATACGTCTCCGTCGCCGTGGAGAGCTTTCCATGGATGGATACATGTATCGCCTTTGCAAGATTTCAGGACTAGAAGCAGAGCATCGAGTCGATTGGTGATCTCCGGGAGGTCGAAACCTTGTATCGAGAGCTTGGAGGAGTTGACATTGTCGAAAAGGTTATGTACTTGATAGCGATCGGTCTATAACGGGGTCAGCACGGATACTCCTTTACCTTTGTCTCAGTACTCACCATAAGATCGTAGAGTTCATGTTCATTATTACACCATACGGAGTAATACAAATCGAATCCATCCCCGATCAAACGGACAGACTTGTAAGTGTTGTTCGGCACTACGGGTGAGCCGTCTAATCAAGAGTCAGTAACAGGGGTTGAAATAGATCCTGATGTGATGAGTATACCTATGGGTCCCATCTCCCCCTCTAGATATGAGTGCCCCCAGTACTCTATTGTAACATGTTCATGTCGTGTGTCGTTGCCACTGGGATGAATAGGCATCGGCGTTCCGTCCAAATCATCCCATAACGGAACGCCAGCCAGTTTCAATAAGGTCGGCGCAATATCAATGTGTGTCGTGACCGCGTCTTGAGCGACGCCTTTCGCAATCCCTGGTCCCCGGATAAAAAATGGAACCCTGATGTCCTCTTCAAAGCCACAGGTCTTGCCTGGGGGAAGACGGTGCTGTCCAATATGATAACCATTATCGGAAGTGTAAATAATATAGGTGTTCTGTAATTGATCGCTGTCTTCGAGGCGAGTGACTACATCCCTCACCAGTTCATCGACGCCTTGCAGTGCGCGCAGTCTTTGGCGGTAGAAGTGATCGTTATACTCAATCGTTGGCTCATCCTGCTTTGGAAGGTTACGAACCCAACTTACGCCATTGGGCTTGAAGGGTTAGCCGGAATCATAAATCAATTGGAGGATAGACTTACCTCGTCTGGATTGAAATGCGCCGTCCTCGGTACTTTGACGCCCTCGAAATGGTTCTCATGACGACTCAGCGGAATTGGCTCCGTCATGACAGTCGGTGCTAGATGGCCGCTTAGAGCACCCCCATCAACATTCGAATGCGGTGCAATCGGCGCCACAACCAGAAAGAATGGCTGATCTGCAGCCAATCCATCCTCCAAAAAGCCCAAAGCCTTTTCTGTGATTACATCGGTGGTATGATAGCCTTCATAACTCACCGGAGGCTCGCGGTTTCGCTGATATGAGGAGTTGAGATAGGAATATGTGAATGGATCCAGCAGAAAATCCGACCCGTTGAACCCATTGACGTATGGTTTGTCATAGTTATCTATGGTATGAGAATTGAATAGCTTTCCCGTGTAGAAGGTGTTGTAGCCGGAATTCTGGAGCCATACGGGAAGAAAGTCGTCATTGAAACCCCGTTCAACGAATTTAGGGTAACCGCCTGAAGTCCATCAGTGATTTATCTGGAATGCTACCATAGAGCTCGACTCACCGTATGGCGGGCTGACATCAGTCACATTGGTATTATGGGCCTGCTTCCCAGTCCACAGACTCACTCGCGATGGACAGCACAGCGCTGTAGTCACAAAATGATTTTTGAAGAATGTGCCTTTATTTTTCAGATGCTGCTGAAGAAGCGGCATGTAGTCCACCGAATCCAGTTCTAAATCTTGGTCATCGGTAATGATGAAGACAAAGTTAGGCGGTCTTGCTGATTTGACCTGTTGCTCTTCCGACCATACTGAGCCCAGTACTTGCTGCAATGCGCTGTTTGCGAATGCAGCGACGTCGGCCGTAACGATGCCGCACCAAAGCGTGGTCAATAACGCCGACGAGAATCTCATTGTGCCCGGGTTTATTTCCAAAACTATATTGTTCTACCTTGCAGTTGAGCGGAGGCATATGTTTTATAATAACATGATGGTAATTGCACTAGGTCGATGAGTGATTTATCGGCAGCATATCCACTGAAATGTTGGGAGGTTGAAGCATCGCGGATGTTTTTGGCGCTAAGAAAGACGGCCAAAATCACGCCAGGTGGAGTTTTGATGATGCCATCTGCTTAGCCTCAGGGCATTTATCAGCCTATCACAGTCCTCAGGGTTGTTATCTATTATCTACCTGAGATTTACGTGACTCAACGTTGGAAACTCATATTCCAACTTTTGAAAAGACCTTCTGGCTGTGTACGGACGACGGAGGAAGACGACGGGTGAATGATGGCTTACGGCACGGTTGAATCAACTGCCGACGAGCAGGGTCAAGACAACATCCAAACAACTCCATCAGAGCAGACAAGTAATGATGAAGAGAATCCGCTGCTCGGTCCAGACGAGACAGGTCAAAAATTGAACAACATTGCGAGTATCATCGCAGTGCTATTGCTCGGTGCGATGTGCCATAATCCGATATCCGAAGCCTATAAGCCACTAATGTTATATACAGGCGAATTCATCTCCAATGCGGATTCCACAATTATCATGGCGGCCGCAGGCCCCATTGCATCCCAGTTCGATCGACTGCAAGATGCCAATTGGCTTTCTACAGCATATACGCTGGGATCATGTGCCTCCCAGCCTATGGTATGTTCCTTTTAAAAGTAACGATTGCAATCTCAAACTAACAAATAAAGTATGGTAAACTCAGCGACATATATGGCCGAAAGGCCTTACTGCTAGTATCCTACTTTCTTCTTGGATTAGGCTGCGTTATCTGGTGAGGCCAATCCAGTTTTCTATGAATTTTCATCCGCTCACATAATCTAGTGGGATTGCCCATGTTATGCCGATAGTCATCCTAGGTCGTATTATTAGTGGTATGGGCGGAGCTGGGGTAATGGCTATGAGTTCTATCATCATCACAGGTATATCCACCCTTGCCAGTGTATCCCACGGGCACTGATTGGTGTCAAGATATTGTACCCCGGCGAGACGTCGCTTCTTGGAGAGCTTACATTAATATTTCCATGACCCTCGGGCGCAGTGCTGGCGGCCCTGTTGGCGGGTGGTTTACAGAGATCATCGGTTGGCGTTGGTAAGACTTGTATCCTTTGGTGATTTTTTTTAACTCACGTCGTCCATCTAGGGTGTTCCTCCTTCAAGCCCCACTGCTAGGGCTTGCATCTCTTCTCGTAATCATTTTCCTGAAAGAGATCCAGCAGCAGAAGATTTCCCAAAACGGCAAGGACATCCCATCCATCCGTCGAGTTGATTTCCTCGGCACCGTTGTGCTGGCTGTTGCAATCGTCGCAATCATCTTACTCCTTGACCGCGGCGGACAAGCTTTCCCCTGGCTGTCTCCATATTCCCTAAGTCTCGCACTCACCGGAATTCTTTTATTGTCACTTTTCGTATATGTCGAGAAATATGTGGCCCCCGAACCTATTTTTGACTTGAGCATCTTCAACGAGCCCAATATCGTACCGAGTTTCTTGATCGGTGGATTACAAACCTCCGCTCAGGTTGGTATGATGTATACAGTGCCACTGTACTTCCAGGTCGTAATGGGCACCACTTCAACCGTTGCCGGTGGACATCTTGTCCCAGCCGTGCTGGGTAATACAATAGGAGGCTTGCTAGCGGGCTTCTTCATTCGACGCACCGGTCGATACAAGCTCGTTCTTATTTTCGCTGGTCTTGTCGCTTCTATATCATATGTACTTCAGTTCTTCCTTTGGAATGGGCATACGGGAATTTGGGAGTCATTCTACATCACCCCCGGTGGTATGGGGACGGCATTTGCAGCTGCCGCCGGTTTTGTCAGTATGACATCTTTCTTGCAACCGACTGAAATTGCCATGGCTACGGGAGGTTATATCCTATTCTCAACCTTCTCGGTAACGGCTGGTGTGACTGCTACGAATACTGTGTTGGGCATCACGTTCAAGGGAGAAATGGAGCGAGGGCTGCGTGGGCAGCCAGATATGGGGAAGGTACGCACGTTTTAACCAGGGATGCTGTAATTGTTACTGACCATGTTAATCAGATCATCCGTCGCGCCACGTCCGATACATCCTACATCGCCAGTCTGACAGGCACGGTTCGTGAAATTGTTATACAGAGCTACCTTTCTGGTTTACGCCATACATACAGTAAGTCTTTTCAAACCAGCTTGCGAACATAAACGTTCTACTAAACGACGCCGTCAGTTATTTCTTTCACCAGTTCTATCCTTGGTTCACTGATTGCATGGACTGTCCGGGACCGCCGTCTTTAATTGCTGTGCCAGGTCTCTTTATCGGACTTATTCTCGGCCACCCATCACAAATAACAGCGACACCTTGGATGGCAAGGTGGTAAAGTTCGAACATTGGAGTACCTAAATATGGTTCAATACGTGTATCTGTATACCATCGCCACCAACCACCTGCAGTGGAGTAGGTATATATGCATATATCCATGGGCGTATACACCTATCTAGGTGGCTCCTCCGATATAGATATATCTATCATAGAATCACATCCTTACACTTCCGGCGTCAACGGGTACCATAGCCACCCGGCCACATCTAGCCATTGCATATGTTGGCGGAAACTTGCTGTAGATAACAGCCTGGAGATCAACACAATTGGCTCTAATTCTAAACTCTAATCTGAAAGACAACCCAAGGTAACTAACATGAAACCTACAAGCTAGCAGGTTAATCTATATATTCCATTTCTCCGACCTATACCTTCTCTTGTGTTCGTGATATTCACCCACGGGTTAGTTACCATTGAGGAAGCAACGACACAGATAATTTTCTAATACATAATATAAAGTAAAAACTCAAATTGAAGAAGCGCCAGGAAATGTAGTGATAGACGACGGTAAATTCATACGTACAATCTACCTTAAATTGAGATTCAACCGACGAACATCGAAGTGACCTATGGATGGAGACACGCTAGAACTGCTGGAACGAACATCTCAGTACTACTCAAACTATGATCCGCAATTAATATATGTTTGACGATAGGCGTTTCATGTAGAAAAGCTACCGGGACCCCGGGCTATCTACCGGCATCAGATCCGGCGTCGATCTAGTAATAAAACATATCCATCTTATGACCGTGCGTAGCAAATTGGAAAGATCTGGTTTTTCAAGGGAGATGTATAATAAAGGTAGATTCTCCAAAGTCCTGATATAAGCTACATATTTTCGATCTCTTCTTTTAGGCACATCTTCGTGTATCGAGCGGAAGACATTCATTATACCTCATCACTCATTCCATCTATTTGTTTGTTTCGTTTCGTCGCTCATTCCTATTATTGTAAATATTTTTATGCACCATGAAGAAGTATTTGGTCTTGCTGGCGAACTTCCCACTGGGTTATTGTTTCAATCACCCTGGATTACTGGTCTCTGGCAATGATTTGAGCAGACTCCAGGAAAAGCTTGTAGCAAACCTAGATCCATGGAGCACCTGCTGGTCGGTATTAACGTCCATGGACTCCGGCAATGTCCCTTACACCCCTCAGGCCGTGGCTAGCGTGGATCGTGATACAGACGGTGATACCACCGCCAATGCCTACCTCCTCTGGCAAGACACAGCAGCAGCCTTCGCACTTGCCCTTCGTTGGAAGGTTGAGGGCAACACCTCGTATGCCGATGCCGCCGCACATGTTCTGACTTCCTGGGCCGAAACACTTACGTCAATTGGTGCGAACGACGATCAATACTTGGTAGCTGGCCTGCAGGGACATGAGTTGGCAAATGCTGGAGAGTTACTGCGAGACTACGCCCCTTTCCAAAAGAATGGCCTGGCTAAGTTCCGGACAATGATGCAAAACGTGTTCCTGGAAAAGAACTTGTATTTTTTGAATCATCTGGATGGCTCAGAACATAACGTGAAGCACTTTTTCGCCAACTGGGAGCTTGCGCAGGTCGCCTCAGCCATGGCGATTGGTGTGCTGACTGATAACCAGACCACGTGGGACTTTGCAGTGAATTACTTTAAAAACGGAACCGGCAACGGTGCGATTAACAATGCAATTACAAATATTGTGCAAGATCCCGACACCCGGAGTCCTCTTGGTCAGGGACAGGAAGAGGGACGAGACCAGGGACATTCAGCACTCGACTATGCGCTCCTGGGTGTTATTGCTCAACAAGCATGGAATCAGGGTGAAGATTTGTATGCGTACAACAACAGCCGCATTTTACTCGGGTAGGTAATCTCTCGAACCTTTTACATACAGCCAACTAACGCCGCACAGTGCAGAATATTTCGCACGTTACAATCTCGGATACGATTTCCCCTTTGAGAATTACACGAATGGAATCGTGACCTACACAGAGATTAGCAGTGCCTCTCGTGGCGCCGTCAGATGGGCATGGGAGGTGCTCTACAACCACTATGTCATGATCAAAGGCGAATCTGCCCCATGGACCACGAAGTACTGGAACAAAACTTTGGCAACATGGGGTGGAGTTGAAATTGGCTCGGGGGCATACGGTAGCCCGAAAGTCTCCGGCTACTATGATACCATGGGCTGGGGTACGATTTTGTATCACCTCAATGACACCGATGTGGCTGCGGCTCGTGCTGCCTTTGCATCATTGTCAGGCGTGGCATCATCTTTGGCTATCTTGCCTACTGTATCCTCTTCAACCATAAAATATTCTCCGGGGACACCATCTTCTACGACGACCCCGTCTTCTTCGTCTGCAGCCGTCTCATCTTCCATACCTTCCTCTATGGCAATTCCTTCTAGCGCGACATCCTCAACGATCGCATCTGCCACAACTGTGCAGTTCACGGCCGACTACTCTCCAGTCTTCTCTGTCTCGGTCTACCCAGCCGGAGAATTTTCTGCCTCGGAACCACCCTCTGTTACTTCAGCTGCTCCGGACAGCTGCCCCAACGTAGACCTTCCAACTAATGAGTCGGAATTCATTCATGGTTCCGCACATCATCATGGATATGGACATGGACATGGAACTGTACACCGCCATCACCATTAGACATTGCTGCCATTAGTGCTGCCTCGGTTCACCAGGTCTTAGGGTTTGATAACAACCCTGAATATTGTGTAATTTTATTCAAGTGGGTTGACAACTGCAGATTCCTCAGGCTGCAAGTGAGAAACACACTGGCAAGTGTCTATAATTTGAGAAGATCCTAGGAAGTAATACCTGCTGACATTTCGGTGAATCGATCAACCATGAACCCTGAAACCGTAGCTTGGTAGGACTACGAAAAGTCAACGTTTGATGACATGCTCATCTCAGAACGCTTAATTGCCATCTGTACACAACCATTCAATGACCCAAAAATAAATACAAGAAAAGCGCCCTGCACGTAATGCACATGGTTCCCACTTTTTTCTCAGCTTGTTTACCAAGCACCAACAATATCAGCAACAGGAATATCGAAAACCAAGGTGAAAAAGAACCCAAAATAGAGATGCTTGTTGGCACACATAAACGGTGCTTGAGCCGTATAGCTAGGTAGGGCCCAATTCGTATTCCCATCATCACAGTCACTTTCTGGATAATAACAGTTTCAGTCGCCTTCAGTAGTAGCATTCGCTCCAGCGATCTTAGTGTTCTGCATAATCCACCAATTAGTCGGTATGTTTCCAGAAAGGCTTTATGACTTACCCATAACGGAGGTGTCAGGACGAGACTCAATATCCCAGCTACCAAGAAAAACAACCACACATTGCTCATCGCCTCCATGATTTGTGGTGCTACTAAAGCTCGGTCCGATTCTGACAGCGCCTTGTACGTCCGGCTACTGGTGCCGGCGATGAGGTTGGTAATATCAGCTACACTCAGTGCTGGCATTGCTTCGGCCACTTTTTGCAAGGCAAGGTTCTGATAGATCGAACCTGCCATCGCAAGAAAGATCACCATGCCAAGATCTTGGGCTACATATGCACATCATATTATTAGCATATATCCTTAGTGGATGAGCCCGCGCCTTCTTACAGATAGCCATTGCGCCCACGGCATTCGGTATATCCTTAAGCGCAACAAGAGACTGTACAACAGCGAACCCGGCGACAACATAGCAGCCTGATCCGGCACCGACTAGGATACAGTATCCATAGACTTTTACGTTTGATGTGTTGAGGTCCGCGAGATCTACATGTTTTGTCTCTGTTAGTCGTTCCACCCTGCTAAGGTGGATGATACTTACACATTAGCGATGTTCCAGCAATGACAAGTCCACTGCCGAAAAGATTCCATGGGAGGATGTATGGCAGTTTTGACATTAATACTCCATTGGCCAGGACGAAGACGACCATGGAGATAATAAAAGGGAGTAACCGTATGCCAGCATCCAAAGCTCCATCTCCCTACCACCCAACAAACGATCAGTCAGTTTCACACCTAGAGCTCACTTGAAAGGAGCCACAAACGCGAGTGAACTGGAAGAACAGTGGAATATAATAAGTCATTGCCTATGTGGAATTAGTGTCAAATAGCACTCCTGATTACGGTAGGATGGTACAGACCAGCACAATACCGGAAACTAGGAACATCTGCACCTGGAGGTTGATCAAAATTGGGCGTCGGAAAAAGTGCGCTGGATAGAGCCGGTAGTCCTTATCCACGCCCGGGTGGAACTTGGCCACGACGATACAAATGATGAGAAGGACCCCCGCTACAATCCACAGGGCGATCTCGCGGCCGGAGCTCCATGCGTACAGAGTGCCACCAAATGTGATAGCCATAACCAGAGAGGCAGATCCAGCGAGGAATGCAGCCGTCATAATCCAGTCTACCATACGACACTTTTCTGCGAAAGTTTTGCCCGGCTTTGGGTCCACGCTGGGGATCAAGAAGAGATAGGATGGGGCGAAGACAGCTCCGATTGGGAGATTAATGTAAAATGCCTTTAAAATTAGACACCATTTATGATTCAAAACCTTTGTTGGGCGTGATGATAACTTACCCATCGCCAGGTAGCAGAACTATCTGCGAACGCACCGCCGACCTATAACCATTAGTCGCCGCGATCAGGAATACTACCGATGGAGTTGGATAATGCTAAAACTAACCACTGGGCCGAGGACACTTCCGATGCCCCAGACCACGGTGCCTCCAGCCATATAGATTGGTCGCTCTTTCAGCGAGGTCAACATGGCCACAAAACTTAACGTCCCCGAGTACATGCCAGATCCGCCCACCCCGGCGATGACCCGACCGACCACAAGGGCAGTCATACTTGGAGCGGCACCACACACAGCGCTTCCGAGTTCGAAGAGTGCAATATTGAACAGATAGACGTATTTCGCGTTGAAGACTCCGTATACCTTTCCCCAAGTGAGGACGCACATAGTCCCTAGCGCAAACGCGACGCCGACCCATGCAAGAGATACTTCGCCGAATAAGTCGAGGATAGCCGGTTGGATGTCGGCCACCTGCGTGAGTATCGGTTAGCTGTTTTTTGCTGGAAGGGGAATATGGATCGCACGATAGTATTGTCCAACGCGAATAGAAAGGTCGTCGAAATCATCGAAGCATACGCAATAGCCCACTATAGCAAATTAGTTATCATTCTTATACCAGTCGTCAGTTAAACCGTACCTTCCATCCATGAATCGGACGAGGCGATGTCTCTTTTGGGATGACATGCTCGCTGGAATCGGTGCTGGCAACGTTGCCATTGCTGCCTTGCTTTTCTGGATCTGTTTCCAAGACTGGCATGATGATGAAAGCAGTAAAAGAAGCGGACTTGAATTGGCCACGTTCAATAATTCAAAGGGAAGAATTTTTTTCACAAGAGAGTGCAACTTCTCCTGTTTATATACCTGATAGATGTCCCAGAAAGGCAAGTTAGGGTTTCGAACGGCCGCTCCAACTCCGAGTCTTGGCATCGATCGGCCGCCTCAACTCCACCTAAACATCAGGCACCGATAATCTATGTTGGTGTCGAGAAAAGACACAAATTGGACTACGTAGTGGAAACTGGCATAAGCATCCACCATCGAGGCGCCTCTACCGTCTTCCACCTCCCTTCGTCCAAGCAACTATCTGATGCGTAGGTCCCAGTCTGGTTATGCCGAATATCTCCAAAGGGTCTTCCATTCTCCCTCGTTAGGGCGGCTTGGCTGGAAGCTACGGGTAAGGAAAAGGAAATCCCATCTCGCCTACCGCATCTGTCATTTAGTACGAGACTCTCGCTTAGTTCAGATCTCCCCGATCCACACAGCAAACATTTCTGATCTTCTGAACTCTTATACGCCATGCTGCGTCGTACGGCCGAAGCATCGGACTCCCGCCAGGGCCCGCTGGATGATCGTGGAGATGACCATCCCAGATCTCAGAAGGAACGCAACATCTCATCCTCGGGACGACTGGCATGTGACATTTGCAGAGAACGTGGGAGAAGCCTGCCAAGATACACAGAAATGTCGTGCTGACCTTGTTCGCAGGCAAGGTTCGCTGTGACCGGGGGCTTCCCAAATGTGGCCGTTGCGCACGGCTTGACTATGACTGCAGCTATCAGGGACGCAAACGGTATCGTTCTGCGCAGGCGGACATGCCACGCCAATTATCCGAATTGCGAACCCGATTAGGTAAATCGCGCCTTTTTGGAGCTCATGTTAGCTTGTTTGTCACCTCGACTTGGGTCTCGCTGATCCTTTTCTGTTTGCCTCAGCACATACAGAAGCTCTGTTGCGGACGTCGTCCTCGACAGCATCCACTACTACCACACCCACTGCGTGTCCGCTGCCTCCCCATGAGGATCTCACCTGGCCGATCATAAGGCCTCCAGAGCGGCAGGGTGACAATGAACGATTAATGCAGCTGCTCCAGAACCAGGTCACCCCGCCGATGGATCATGCCTTCGAAGGGTCGGACATGTTGGCTAATCTCACGGAAGACATCCCTGATTTTTGGGGGGTCATGGACTCCGCTCTAGCCCCGGACGAGCTTTGCACTGTCCTTGCCGACGATAGTACTCGTATGCTGACGCCATTCCACGGTGGCTATCCTCCGGGTACCAATGCCAGCTCGGCATCTCCAGCTTTTGGAAGCTCTCTTTTCCCCTCAACTCATGAGCTAGAAGACCCGATTCCTCCGTCGGATCTTTCCTCTTTGTAACGAATTTCCCGTTTTTCCTTTGTCCGCAAAACAGACACTAACTGGTAGCGACAGACACCAGAAATATTTCGATATTTTTTATCCGGTCCTCCCAATCTTGAATCCATCGCGATTTCGCCGAGAATGGACCCATAATCCACTCTCTCTCCAAATCCAGGCGCTCAGTTACGCGGTCGCCCTGGTCGGTTCGACAGTCGCCCCAGAATACGCCCATCTACAATCGTCTTGTTACAGCAACGCGCGCAAATACATTGAACTGTGTGAGCGGCACGATGACGAGACACACATTACTAGCTTGAATGCCTTCCAAGCGTTATTATTCGTTCTTCGTCACGAGTTGACACGGAAGCACTTTGTGCGCGCCTGGATGACCCTCAGTCGAGCCGTAACGCTGGCTCAAATCCTCAACCTGCGTCACATCGACAGCGATGAGGCGGTAAGACAACGCAATGGAGCTCCACGGGACGCCTGCCGTATCAGACTTTCCTGGGATGTGAGCGATCCTGCCTCTCTGGAGGAGATCCGTCGTTCGTTTTGGTCTTTATATATCTTCGAGAGCTACTGTTGCGTCCGCACTGGCCGCCCTTGCAGTATCGAAGAAGAAAACCTGTGCGTCTTCCTTCCGTCGCCCGGTGACCTCACCGAAACATTTCGCCCTAGCCCAATGCCTTTTCTCAGTGACCCGACAAACCTTGTGGGTGTAAGCTACCTGACGTCCTATGCCGCGGTGACGACTATGGTGAAGCTAGCCCGCCTCTGTTTTGAGCACGTTAGTATCCTCTCTTGCAGTGCTGGCGACTCCGGATTTTGGGACCGTCACTACAACCTCGTGAAGACAATTAACGACTACACTGCCATCTTCCAACGGTACCTGACTGCAAAGGCTGTCCGAGAAGATGCGTTGGCGTTTTCGCTGCACCTTAACCTCTGTGCAACGCATATAAAGCTCCACGAGGCAGCGATACGCAAGGTAGAAGACCAGAACTTGCCCAAGCTCGTTGCAGCGGAAAGTCGTAAGTCCAGTAACGCCGCGGCATTTAAGATTCTCGGAGCCATTCGCATGAACTGGCCGGTTCAGCGATCGGAGGTAATTATCCCAACTCTTCTTATTCTACTTGGTCCAACTTTAATCTGGGTGTTTTGTTAGCGAGATCATTTCACTCTCCAAGCGACGTTCATCGGCTGGCCAATTTCTATGGGCCTAATCGCACTGAGCCGCAGTCTCGCCAATGGTGATACCACTCCGATTGGTATCGTGGACGCGCTGCGCCTGCTACGGGCTGCCCTGGACCAGGTGGAGGAGCCAGATGGGTATTGGCACCAAGCAAGTGGTGCGGCAGTGACTGCCCTGGCCAAGTGGGATGAGCAACAACGCGAGAGCCATTCAACAAAGTGATGTGACGTTTCTTCCGTAGACATGGCTTAAGGGTGTTCTCCCGACAAAGCATCCAAGGTGTTACGCGCTAGGTACCTAATCATTTATGATCCAGACTGCTCATTTCACTGCATTTGACACAATTCCAGACATGATTTATATACGATTGGAAACAGCGTTTCGTCTACTATAGCATGATTTGTTATATATTCGAATCAAATCTTCAACAATGCTCCACGGACATGTCCCGCCAATTTTACCCTCCACAGCCGATTCTCATTGAGCAGGTACATGTCTCCTTTCCTTCCAAAGCAGAAGTTGGCAACACCTCCAGCAAGAAGAATTCTTCCAAGGAGCACTCCGCCGGGAGACCAGACATTCACACCATCGCCGCAGCCGCTGTAAACGTTGCCGTCCATGTCGCATTTGATGCCATCGGGGATACCCTTATCGGCAAAAGCGAAGAGGCGCCGGTTTGTTAAGAATGGTTCTCCGTATCGTGTGATTATATCGAAGGAGTATCTACAAATTCAATCAGTATCACTACCTAGAGATGAATCGAGAGATCATACATAGTAGACGGCCTGTCATCCCTTGTAGCACCACTTCCATGCATCCAATCCGTATCCGTGACATACAACGTCTTCTCATCCGGCGAAAAACACAATCCATTCGGATGCCCAAACCCATCTGCCATGGCCCGTATACTTTTGGTGGCTGGATCATAACGATAAACTTGGGGAGGCAGTCTCAACGGAGGGCGATAATTCTGCTCAAATCCATACGGTGGATCGGTGAACCATATCGACCCGTCTTCGTGGATGATTACATCGTTGACAGAGTTGAATTCGCGGCCGTGGTAGTTTGATACTAAAAGCTTGACGTTGTACGGAGCAGTGGCTTGCATGAAGTATAAGCCACTAGGTCTATCGAGGGTTCCTTGGCCGCAAAATAGGATTCCATCTTTGTAGTTGACGCCGCCATTGCCCATGGGCACGGCGCTAGAGTCGATTTCTTCGCATACTGATTTCGAAGGTTCGGAGTCGTTGATGGTGACCTTGGAGATTTGGACACGTTCTTGGTGACTGGGTGTGTCCTGCTTGTCACCAAATCGATTACTGGTGATGAATAATTCGCTGGTAGACTCGAAGAAAACGCCAGCTTCGTGTGCAAACGGGTATTTGTTGTTTTCGACTAGCAGTTCGAGCTTGGGTGAGTCGCCGAGTATATGGCTGAAGCGTTTGTCGTAGGAGACGAACCTTGAAGGGATGTGAGACATGTTTATATAGCTGGATTATATTCGGGATATGCTAAGAAGTGTAAGTGAAGGTTACAGAGAATACCTAGGTAGCTATTTGAACTTGATTTTTCCTGCCAGGTAGGGCTTTCCTTTTTCAGCTGCCGCCACTTTTGTGAGGGCGCTCATGGTCCCGCTCGGCGCTTACTGAGTAGATTTCAGTCTGGGCTCACGCTCCCTGAGCAGCTCAGCGTCATCATGTGACCAAATTTGGGTTTGTATTTTTGCTCACTGAGCATGATCAGCTACTCACAAGACTGGCCATATACTTGGTATTTCATCCCAGCATTCTTTACGCCCTTATCATCCAATTATATTACAAAGTAGTAAATTGTTCACACCAACCCGAAAACCCAAAAAAACCCGAACCCATGGTGTAAACCAAAACCCATGGGTTCTTATTTTTTAAAACCCGACTCTGTTGTGCTCTATGCGGATAGTTCTGCCACCTCTTACCAGAAGTGGTTAGTCTTCCCGTCGCTAGACCGCCTAGCTAGTTTTAGATAGGATGGCGAGTCCGGATGAGATTCTTCCATCGTCATCATCTCAATATATTGCTCATCGATATTCCAAACTCCATTCAGCAAGTTGCGAACGTAACTCCAAAATGTGCTCCCGCCCTCATGTCAAGTCGCGATAAGGCTGCATCCAAAGTCACATTCGTGCAATGCTCTGTGTGAGAATATTTTCCAAATCTAGAGTTCATTCTCGAGCCTCCCGCAATGATTCTGTGCATTCTTCGCATCATGAAAATACAATGGCCAATATGCTCCTCCTGCGGAGCATACGACATCATATGGACTCTCTCAGACAGTGCTTCCTCACTTGGAACCCATTCGGTTTTGTTTTTATCGCCAAAGAATGGCCATGGTCTTGGAAATCTTTCTGGTAGATTGAGCCATTGCCGAAATTCGTCTGCAGTTTCCTTATCGTAGCATTCCTTCGGTGTCCAGGTGTAGGATAATATATCAAATTCGCAGCCCAAAACTCTTGCTTCTTCAGTTGAGTTTCCGCAATGTAATGAATGAGTGGGCTCAAGATCGTGAAAGAATAGTTGCGACAAAACAATTGTGATAACAATAAATAAAGCCACTCCTAGTAATCCCAGAACATGTTGTCGAGTAAGGTGTAAAACATTCCTCGCCTTCTTTGAGGAATCTTCCCGTATAGCAGCGTTCAAAAATGGATCGTGAAGCATCGGATTTTCTTTATCTTTTTCTTCATCTTGTGATAAAAATCGAGGTGCCATATCTCTCACTATAGAAGTAAATATCATTAATAGATAAGTCTGGATGGCACCAACATAGAATTTATGAAGGTAATAAACCGCATTTGTTTAGTGATAGGCCCTAAGAATGATACAGTGCGAGATTCAAGATTTATACGTAAAAAGTATTAGTTAATTCTCATATCATCTCTGTAGATAGATGTGACTCCCATGTTCCTGATCTAGATGCTGTTCATAATCCCATATACGTACATTGATATAGTTAGCTTCCAGGATTTACGTACATAAGTATGCTGAAGGATCACAAACTAGTAGTATCAAGAATAACGATGTTACGTTGCATGGATCAGCGGATACTGATACTTTTGTTGCTCCGTAAATAATTTAGAAAGGTTTGTTGTGGACCCCCTAAAAGAGAAATTCTTTGGGAAATTCTCCAGGAGTTGATCACTATCCAACGCCTTTGCGTAGGCACTAACCAACTCCAGAGGCTTAAGTTAACACATGGTTTGCCAACTAGATGACACAGGCATTGAGTCGGTTGAATCTCAGTCGTCAGTGTGCATTGTTTCTCTAGTCAGAGTAGAACTATCTAATGCTATTCGTCTTAACTTGATACTACCTAAGTAGCTTCTATAATATGAAGTTGCCGACTGTCCCCGTTTTAAATACTACCTAGGTACCTTCACAATAGTCGCTGATAGGAAGTGGCTATATTAACGTTATGTATAAAATCGTAATTTATATTCTTCTTTCCTTCATCTTGGAATTCTTGTGTATATGGCTACATGGCTACCTAGATAATGAAAAATACAGATCATTAATAAACTGGATTGATTGTCTCTACTATCTGGACAGAGGACCGTCACTACTCTAAGCAGTGGATCATGCTCAGAACGTTTTTTTACTCCTAGTATGTAGTAGATAGTTCCGTAGAGAATACGTATACCTCCAGCAGTCAAATACTTTCTCATAGCTCTTGTAATTATTGGTATATTCGGCATTTCACATTCCTTGTCATGTCACAGTTTAGATGCCACCACCCAGCATATTGAAATCCGACTCAAGTCCAGGTGACCACTCTAAGGAATAGCCATCATTTGCAATTTCACGGCTTTTAGCCCAATCGCGTACTGCATCAAAATTGCGACAAGTGTGTACTACTTCTAGCCTAGGAGCTGGATATCCTTTTGTTGAATCAAATTGCCAAGGGATTATGGATACATCGGCGTGACACATTATTGCTAGGCGGATCGAATCAATACAATGATCTACACAAAATTATCAGCAAGCAGGAGTAAAAAAAAGCGGAATAGGAGTTAAAAATGCTTACCATAGTGCCTTGCGTCGTGCCCAGAGTAAGTCCTTTTTCCTTCTGTATTATATGCATCTCGAAAATGGGACATATATCGATCAGGATAAAGAGCCTTCCTGATGTAATTGAGACAATGCAATTGATGGAAGGCATCAATCTCTACTACATAGAACCCTGACTCGTGAGGCAGCTCTGCTGTGCTATTTGGGAGATTGGACGCTTCTTCGGTGTTGACCTTGACAATTCCATCTGTAGAGCTGATATATAAGCAACATGAAGAGATAAACTCCATTAATCTTGAATCTCTTACATTTATAAAGCTCTTCCCACAAGTCATCGGTTTCATCTGAGGGAAGACCATTATCACCAGTCATATATGGGCTTTTGGTCCACAGGTTTTCTGGGAAGACTTTTGTTTCATATTCAATGGAGATTTCGGCGGGTGCTAATCAACTTTCATATCAGCTTGATGACAGTATAAATAACCGAAAACTACTTACAGTAAATTGACTGGCTCGGGTCAGTTGGCCTTGTCACAGTCCATCTATTATGAACTAAGAGTGTGAAAACCGCAATATATAGCACGGAGATGTGTATGGTGGTCCATTTATCCCGAAGGCAACGCCATAAATGCTTTTGCCGTGGAAAACTCCAGCTGCTAGCCTCGGCAGCGTCTTTGGTTGGCAAGAGAGTATATTCAGGCAGGCTCAGGCGCATTCTGAATGATTGTCACAGGATTTCGAGCTTATACGTATCTCTATCGACTGTCCCAGAGTGTCCCACGAATTGATTTTATGCTTTTTTTTTGCGTCAGCTTCTGAGGAATATTACATATGGAAATAGTAACTAAGCGATGAAACCGTGACATAGATAACCTAGTAAGAACATGAAATGAGAAATCAATCCCCAGTTGATAAAAGAATGCGAGGTTTGACCGCGGTGCGTAGTTTGAGCTGGTGCGATCTACACGTAAACGCCTTCATATGGCATACCGACACTTATATGTACGTAAATGTGGACGTAAATTTGTACGTAAATATACCTCCTCCTCCACAGAGCTACCTAGGAACGTAGTTTTGGGCTATCTCCTGATCTGGGAGTTTGTGATTTTTAGTATGCATTAGCTTGCATGAGGGCGAATATTAGAATCTGTGGCCTCTGATTGGTCAGATCCGCGGGCGGAGCTTCATCAACCCGGCAGAAAAAGCCCCGGCAATCCGCTGATCTGGCCAATCGGAGGCCCGGAGCTGCCAAGCACGCTAATGCATACTACATAGTAAAAATCTCAAACTCCCAGACCAGGAGAAAGGGCTTTGGGGTGGTACGGAGATATGTTGTTGATTGATAAATTAAATGTGTTTAGAGCGTATACTATAGTATGATTAGGATACTTCCAGATTAGTGTTTATCAATAACTGAAATAGGAAAGTGGTAACCTATCTACCTAATCCCCTAAAGGTCACGTCTGGTTCTAAGTGGTATGCTTTCAGGAACTCATCTATCCTCCTGTTGTATATAAAGCATATTGCTGGTCCGTACAGCTTCCCACTTATTTCAACTATATCAACTTCTCAACCAAGTACTTCATATATAAAAATCCATCTTTCAATCATATTGATCACCTCCATAATCATTCACCATGAAGGGCTTGAGTCTCCTTTTGGTCTCACTGGTTGTTGCCGCCAACGCTTTTCCATCTGGTAATACAATTTGATCTATACGGTTGATGTGCAATATATTAATATCGTTACAGGTCCATCCAAGAGAGCCAACCTTATTGACCTGAGGGATGAGGACGACTCCTGGAGCAATAAGGCTGACGAAAAGAGAGCCAATCTTATTGACCTGAGGGATGAGGACGACTCCTGGAGCAATAAAGCTGACGAAAAGAGAGCCCTCCTCATTGACCTGAGGGATGAGGACGACACCTGGAGCAACAAGGCTGATGAGAAGAGGGCCCTCCTTATTGATCTAAGGGATGAGGACGACACCTGGAGCAATAAGGCTGATGAGAAGAGGGCCCTCCTTATTGACCTGAGGGATGAGGACGACACCTGGAGCAACAAGGCTGATGAGTAGAGGGCCTATATCAATGTTGACATTTGGATGGCACCTGCGGACCTGGAGCAATTATACGAAGTTTATGCGCTACTACGATGTCTATCTGCTTGACTCCGTACTAATAGTAGTACCTAAATAGATTGTGCTGGCTATTCTAGCCTACTTCACTAATAGGCAGTAGGAGGAGTAATAAAACTTATGAGAGGCTATAGTTATATTGATGGCTGCATAAGGGCTAAAATACTTATACAAGGTCTTAACTATTGGTACGATTCCAAGAATACTCAAGACGATGGGGCTCCCGCCCGCTCATGGGACTAGGGGGTCAGTCCTATCTAGCGCCTATGGGAGTCCCATGGGACTTGCAGAGGTCTACTTAGGACTAAGATATCTAGACTTAGCTTTACTTTATACTAAATAATTAAGATTAAAATTTATCTTCTTTACTCAGCTTATATTATGAGCTAGTTTAATAGGCTATATATACTCTATATCTTTAGTAGTAAATCTAATGTATTTCTTGTTTTTGACTTCTTTTATATACTATAAGAGTGTCACTGAACGAAGTTATTCGAGGGATGTCATTTTGGAAACAGTACGCGCTGTTGCGAATACCTGAAGGCCGTGGGATTGGAAGGCTTTGGCAAGCGCAGAGCCGATGTTTCCATCGCTACAGCCCGTAATCAAGACCGTCTTTTGTAACATTCCCACTGCGTTTTCTTTTGTATTTGCCGGATAGGGAGTTGATTCCGGGTCTTTCCACCATCGGATAGTAGAAGTTGACCCTTTTTATTTTCAGCAGAAGCTCTGCTGGGAATTTGGCAGGTAGAATTTCGCATGCATGGATGATATATGGAGTGCGTGTCAAGCTGCCAATCTATTTGAGGCACAGTGTATCTAAGTAATACTGACAGCTTGATACAATACCTATTTACAAGTAACCTAGATGTATCAATACCAGAAATATGGCGCAGACAGTGAGGCTAGCAAATAGTCATTCATGAAACATATTAAGCCAGGGAATTATGCGTAACAAGGAACAAAGAACAAAGAACAGCAAGCAGAGCTATCAAAAGGGAGGCAGGGATCAATTGCCCGTGCGACTTATTTGTGCTACCTGAAATTAATCTCGGCCTCTCAAGCCATACTAATGTACTCGATAAGTTAGTTGGAGCGTAAAGTTGCTCATGGTCAAGGATATGATCCCTTGTTGGGCTTTTGTGACGCATTTAAGAATCCTTGATTAGCTAGATTGAAGATACAACATACAGTTTCATAGTTGAACGACTGAAGTATGATTTTGCCTGTGCCTAGGTACGTGATACTAATACACGTGCGATAAAAAGGTGTCTCGTATGTCCTGATAGTACATGACGAGCGAAGTTGGTTGCTATGTAGGGTTATCCGCCGATTGGGAAATGATTCATTGTTGGACAAACAAATGACTCGATGCTAGAGTCTAGACAAGCATTACGAATTGGCAATCTCAGAAATTAAGCTCTTCTGATTGGTGAATATGGAATAATCAAACGCATTATTCCGTACTACTGTAACATAAGAGAAACGCATGCGATTAGCCAAGTATGACCCCGACCTTTGAGGTACAGATTTCTATTTTGGTGGCAGACGTTAGATCAGAGAGCTAACTTTTATTTTGTTCCGGTATGATCTAACTGTTTCGCTCCCAACAGCAAACGAGATAATATATTGGCTTAAAGTTGTAACTCGCCAAAGAAGCGCCCAATACAAAAAGTTGTTATCATACCGCTTCGGATTGAGTTCTTCGCCCTACATCCAAAAGGCAAGATGACTACCTACTTGTCGGACCTGTTCGGTTTGGCCTCATCCTTGATGGACATAGGATGGAATTTCTCATCGACGGCCAACTGTAGCTGTTTTCCTAGAGATAATTGTTGGCCAACCAAGGTCCAGTGGAATGAATTCAATGACACTGTTGGAGGGAATTTGATTTCTTCGATTCCATTGGCGGCTGTTTGCCATGATAATGACGAATTTGCTGTATTCGATCCTGTCAATTGTCCTGTACTACAGGATAACTGGTACCTGCCAGAAACTCACCTGGCTTCATCCTCGTCTCCCATGTCATACTTGTTTACCAACAACAGCTGCAACCCCTTTTCAGCCGCGGATAGTGGTTGTACGCTGGGGAGCTTGGTTAGTT
This sequence comes from Talaromyces sp. PL2406, assembly GCA_023626215.1. Lineage (NCBI taxonomy): Eukaryota > Fungi > Ascomycota > Eurotiomycetes > Eurotiales > Trichocomaceae > Talaromyces > Talaromyces sp. PL2406. The sequence continues at coordinate 123,788 of JAMAGL010000026.1, read as the reverse complement.
ATACGGTCAATGCAACTAGTACGAGCGATATTCAACAAACCCTTGCGTTTGTTCAAGAGCATAACATACGACTGGTCATTCGAAACACGGGCCATGACTATAATGGAATCAACCGGGGCTGGTGCACTCGGACTGTGGCTTCATTACCTAGATTCAATGGAATATCTACCCGAATACAATTCTCCATCCTACACGGGAGCTGCTATCAAAGTCGGCGCTGGGGTATCAATATATGATGCTTACAAATTTGCTGATGCAAACAACGGTATCATAGTGAGAGGGAATTGTCCTACTGTCGCTCTTGCCGGTGGCTATACTCAGGGTGGAGGCCACGGTCCTCTAGCATCCAAATACGGTCTAGCAGTCGATCAAGTACTTGAGTGGGAAGTTATCACTGCAGATGGGCAACTTCTCACGGCGTCTTTAACAGAGAATCCTAATCTATACTGGGCTCTTAGTGGTGGCGGTGATGGTATGTATGGCGTTGTTGTCTCGATGATTGCTAAAGTGCACCCGCAAAGAGACTGCTGTAGTGTCAAGGCTGTCTTTTGTAGTACCTAATATGTCTTTGGGCGTAGAATATTTCTGGGCAGCGGTCACCATATTTATTGAATCCTTGCCTAATATGGTTGACTCCGGTCTACATGTTAGTTGGACTCTTGCTCTTGGAATCTTTGCTGTTACCCCTGCTTCTGGTCCGGGAATATCTCAGCAGGAAATTGATAACCTCTTCGAACTAACAATATTGTAGCTGAATCAAATTAGTATTCCTTATCAATACAACTCTCAGTCCTTTCCCACTTGGTTGCAGAGCTTCGAAGCATTCACCCTTCCTTCTGCCAATGTCTCCAGCTACATCATTGGTAGTCGATTGATTTTACGCTCCGTTATTGATAAACAAACCGAAGACTTAATCTCTGCCCTCCAAACTATTGTTCAGAGCAACTTTATGGCAGTCGGAAATTCTATAAATGTTTCCGCTCAAAATTCGTCCAATGTTGCAGTCAATCCATACTGGCGTCAAACGATAGTGCACTTGAGCATCGGCACATTTTTCAACTACCAGGATTTTGCGTCCAACTTTCAAAATCAGAATCTCATGACGAATGCACTTATTCCCCTCCTCGCTGAACTGACTCCAAACGGGGCAGCATACCTGAACGAAGCTGATTTTCAACAACCGGACTGGAAGTTGATTTTCTACGGACCAAGTTACGGCCTCCTTGATGAAATTAAAAGTCAGTATGACCCGTTGGATTTATTCTATGCGTTGGGAGCGGTCGGAAGTGATCGTTGGGAACAGAGGAAGGATGGTAGACTTTGCAGGCTGTAGTACAGTAGAATCTGGCTATAACAGAAGGCCTTCCAACATCTAAATCTAATATCTACAGATCTGAATTCATATGGGAATGGAGAGCACACCTATATACCAACCCGTCTGATCAATAACAATTCGGAGCAGTCTCCAAATTTATATCTAACCGGGTATCAATAAAGTGATGAGGGCTTTCTGTTCGTGATAGCCAGGTTCTACTGTATGTAGTTACCTATACCGTTATCCTCATGGCCTTGAAACAGAATACTGGATTCAGTAGACATATCTTTTAAACGGGACCCTTTGGTTAAAACCCTGTGGTTAGTTGGGTACTTATCAAATATCAAGAATATTAGGGTGATTCAACAAATCATGTACCTTCAAAACTGGAATTAATGCGGATGACTCTATACAAAAAATCTACATATACAAAATTATGTACTGTGTAATTTAGGGCGTTCTTTACATAGTAAGACCCATATTAGCAACGAGAACGGCCAACAAACCGCCTTGAACAGGCCGGTTAGCAAATTGATAAATGTAACTACACACGAGTCAGTAAACCGATCATTAGAGACGCTCCGTCAAAAGGATCACAACTTACGCTCCGGTCTGAGTCTCATACAAGTCACCAAATGGCAACCATTCTGAAGTAGCAGCAGCCCAGGTGGCTACAGCATCAATCATATCTTGACGAGTAGGCTCGCTAGCAGTGGCAGCTGTCCAAATCTGCCAGTCGGACTTGGACCACTGGTGGCGAGTGTCAACCGGGATACCGAATGTTTCGAGAACGGAAGGATAGAATTCGGATTGTTGGTCGTACACTGACTGAGGGATGACGCCGAGGTTGAGAACCTTGTCGGCGTAAGCATTATAGAGAAGGCCTATATGCCAGGGTTAGCCAATTGTATAATGGTGTAACATGGGTATAACAAGACTCACTCCAAGTGCTCGAGTTTCCATAATTCAATGTAAGGTGAGGAAGTTCATCGGTCGTAGCGTTGGCGAATCCAACCCACTGAGTGACATAGTCGGAAGCAATGCTGCTGTAGTTTGCGGCATCGGCTGTGTTACCGGTCAAGTTTGCAATGACGGACATTGCCTGAATACCAACAATGCCTTTGATAGCAAGATTAGTCTGATTAGCCAAAGCACCCTCGAAATCATCGGTCGATGCCTGGTTAGCAGGGATCAAAGAATCAGCGACAAGATATTCGGCCCATTGCGATAACAACTTGTAGTGCTGTTCGAGGTAGCTCGCATCCTTGGTGACAGCGTAGTACATCAAAGCCATTATGACCATGTTTCCAGATTCTTCAAGGGGCATGGCCTCATCGTTGCCAGCAGGGTAACCAGTTGCATTGGGATAGCGGGAGCCTATGTCGTGCATGGAATAGGTGTTTGGGTAAAGACCGGCTTCTTGATTTTGAAACAGGGGATCCAACAACAGCTTCAGAATAGTGGCATTGGTGTAGATGTAAGCCGGGTGCGCTGGGAAGATAACGTCCACCGTGTTCATGTTACCGTCAGAAGAGATTTCCTTCAACCAGACAATAGGTGAGGCTTCAGTACCAGTCCACTGGATACCACCAAAAGCGTGACGTAGACCAAGAGTGGTCAAGGCAGCGTAGTTTTCGCCGTTTGCATTCACGGAGTCCTCCTGTAGCTGAGCATCTAAGGCACTGGACAGTTCGTAAGCTGTGGCAAAGTCGGTTTGGAAGAAGCTCAGCTGAAATTAATTAGCCGACAATCAATAGAAAAAGTTGAAAATAAAATGACATACCGCATCAAGCTGAGTGTCAAAGTAGTCGAGGTATAGAGAAGTCTGAGGAACGACACCGGAGGACGTGGTGTACTGGATAGGCTCGTCCTGACACAAGCCAATGGAGAAAACACGAGACACCGAGCTAGTTCCAACGCTACCGAGATCAAAGGCATGGGCAAACACGGGCCAGGAATTGCTGATGGCACGGTAATTGGTGTCCTGTGTGTTTGCAAGAGATCCGCTGTTGATGAAATGAGCGCGGACGACCGAGTCTTGGCCGTTCTGGTAGCTGTAGCCACTTTGCGAGGTGGTAGCCCAGTACCAATTGCCAAATTCAGTCTGGTCAGAGATTTCTGTCCAGGCCTCTTGGGTTTGACGGAAGATTTGGTGGTAGACCACATCATCACTGGCAGTGCCGTGGTTCCATTGAGCAATGTTGCTGGAGTCGCCGGAAACCCATTCTAGAGCATTGCGTTCAGGGTGAGTAAACTTGAATTTGCACAATTGGGATAAAACCTACCAGCACTAATATCGGAGTAGATTTGAACACTATGAGTTTTACCATCGATAGACTCGACAGATACCTCCATGTAGGAAAAGACCAGAGACTGGCGCTTCCAGTCATCGGGAGTGATAGGGGAAAGAAAGGTAACAGTCAATTTAACCGCATTATTGACAGTCTGCGTGTATATACTCTGTGTAGCGGTGTATTTGTAGTTTGTCTGAGTCACCAAATTGCTCAAGCCGCTCATAGCACCCATCCAGTTGTAAGTGGTACCATCAACCCTAATCAGGCCTTGCCAGCCAAGCGTTCTACCATTCCAGAAGCTGGGCCACTGACCGGCAAGGTAGCCACCATTACCACCACCACTGCCGGCCGCCTGCCAGGTACTCAGGTACGGTGATCGGACTGCCAGCGGCTGGGAAGGAGGCTTAATTGGAGTGAACGTTGACGCGGCTATGGCCGTGCTCAGCGAGGCCAACATGGCCAGCGCGCTGGTGAGCTTCATCGCAGGGGTGATTGGGTCCCAGAGCCGGGCTCCGGACGAAAAATCTAAAGGAGTGACAAAAACGAGTGTGTGGAATCAATGTCCAGATCTTGATTTACTTGTTATCGGACGTCAATGCCGCCAGATGACCCGGAGCAGAAAATTTTGTACTTATACTTTTAGCATCATTCCGAGTTATGTCCTATGCCCAAGTGCAATGTCGACTCGACAGCGATAAGACGCATCGAAGACCCGAAGACCCCTCAATGACTGTCATGTCACAGCGCTAAAAACGCCCACCAACACGGAAGGCTTCTGACAATGGCAGGTATTTAAAGGTAAGTGTCACGGCATCATTTCGCCGAGCGAATGAAATATTGTGCGGAAAAGGAAAAGTTGGGACACTGTTGGCTTGAATTAAATATTCTCAAACGATGCCGTTTTTAAAGCTCGATTCTATAGTCCCAACATTGAATTGCGCCATGCCAATGTAAATCTTTCTAGCATGAAGGATTTGTTATTTTCAACCTACGGGCCTGAAGGGCCGCATACAAATATATATTGCGGATGAAATCCAAGAATAACTACATCTGCAGTACAAACAATTATCCAACTAACGAACGTGGCTACATAGTCTAATAGTTACGACATATACCTCTTCCATGACAGAATTCCAGCATAATATTGAAAAAAGAAAAGTATGGTGGATCACCGCCAAGTGCGTCGATTGACGTTTTCGGCATACCAAAGGCTCGGCTTGGGAGAGGAGTGGAGTTGAAGTTATACGTAGTAGATAAAACTGGGAAAAAAAAAAATTAGAAGTCGGCGGTTTTACGTACCTGAGACTTGTATACAAAATGAGTGTTGCATTCATCGCGTAAGTCAAACCCATGTGGTCCCCAGATTGCAATAAATTTTTGTTGGGCATGTGGTGTTGGTGAAGGGAACAACAGAGTAAAGCTGCTGAATGTTCAGACTCCATGGACTGTGTACCCACAACACCGCCCAGACGAGCTTATCCTCCTGATAGGCGTAGGCTTTGCCGTAAGCCTGATTTCTCTTAGTTTAGCGGGCAGATCAGCATACAGCTGAATCGTCAACTCGGAAGTACTGCATACGGATGTATTTTTAGGAATCAGGCTTGGGAATGACTCTATGAAGGACGCTTCTTAGTATCCAGCTCTGCGAAATTCAATGAACTTTTGGATACTCGTACCTTAGTTCCGTGCCAGGGAGACGGGGACGATTGTTTGAGGACAGTGTCTAGGTAGGGTTGCATAGGCAGGAAGCTTAGCTCGCGCCACAGCGTCGGTTTGCCCTAACTAGGGCTGTAAGTGTGTAGGCATGTAGGCAGTAAAGTCACTAGAGTTAGTCTAATAAATATACTTTCCTATTCTAGGTGCGATGTTCATACATCTTCCGAGCCTCTTCTTTTTGTACTAGATTCTGACCGGTCAATGTCGTTATGTTCGCTATGCGATCCATCTATTTTTGTTTTCACACATCTAATTTTATCAGCCTGTGTCGTTCAAGCGATGGGTCCACAGTTTCAGCATGTGCTGTAGAGAAGTCATCGTGGCTGATTCTGTAACCAACTTTTTTCAGCCACCCGCCTTGGGTGTTTCAAGCAAGCTGTGGGTCGTAGTACGTATTATTAGACATTCGGTCCCTAATACCCTATACTAGGACCTGTACGGAGAAGACACAGCGGCAAGTCTGCCTAATCAAAGCGCTCTCATGATTGAAGAATAAGCCCACGATCCCTCATGGAAGAGCCAACATTGTTGGTCGTTGACTCGCTGCACATTTGGATTTTGTCCATACCAGGTAAGGGACTTCAATTGTCGATCCTGCAAGTCTACTATAGCCTAGCCATCAAGCTGACTTTCGAATTTAAAATGGACTAATTACGTCTGATTGCCCGACGTCTTTTCTTGTCTTTGATTTAGTTGCCTAATCTGGGAATTTTGCGGCATCAGGTGACATCATGGTGCGCCTTTCATTAGCCCTAACAATCCGAGAGGTTGAAGAAGAAACTTGTACGAGTCGGTGAGTATGTGTGAATCAGTGCTCTCTGTCTGTCACATCATGGGATAGACTTTCAATCCAACTGCAGCAACATCATCCGTGAGTTGGAGCTCCACAAATAGCAAGATTCAAATCCAACAGCAAAGTAATTGGTCGAAACTTGGACATGTCAGCTGAGCTCATCGCCTTAGCACTGAAATACACTAGCCAGCTCATTGATAGAAAAGATCGTTATTCGGTCGAAGATTAAATGACCAACCCCAAAGCGGATTTTGTGGTGTCAGCAGCAAAGCCACATTCCTTGAAGGCCTTTGGGCCGTCCATGATAAATCAATCACGTTTCTGTATACAAGTAGGATATGTGGTAAATATAAGATTGGATATGCCGGCGACACCGATGTTCCATTCGTTTAGGCCGAGTTAAAGAAGTGATGCATGGGAGAATTGGATGGTTATATAACTAGTCCTTTGCTAGAGGGGTTCGGTACAGCATCGGTATCACGCTAGCTCGTCAGCAATTTTAAGCATTTGCTTAGTCCACGATCGATCCAATGGAATTATGAGAACAGGGGAAGGATACTCCGGATTCCGTCCGTAGTAGCACTATTTCTCCACCTGGGCAGGATCTTCTGCTAAAATCGCTGTCTGTTTCCCTTGCGGCCCCTGGGTATAATATCATCGAGTGCTTCTCATTCTATTCACAGGTACTTTTAGAAGCATACTCATGAGCTTTGAGAAACGACGGGGTGCGACCAAATTTACATACTATGTTGTAGCCTAACGTATTATATACTCGGCAGGCTCCCGCTGAAAATGCGTGTTCACTGCAGTGCGACCTTGCCTGTTGGCTGTTCAATTATTCAGTGGAGATACCGGACGTAGATCTTGGAATAAACTGATGCATCTACGTATAATTCTCCAATAAATATCCGCAGTAAATAAGTGGAGTTCAAAGTCTATCTGGTGAGGGGGAAGACCGAAAACAGCTTAATATTGCCAAGATGCTCAGAAGGAAGAAGGCTTGTGCGATGTAACATTCAGCAAACCGTAGTATCTTGGTAAACTCGCCGGCAACATAGCCTCGACAGCTGATAGATCATGAATCCTAGCAATACGGAGACATGACTCGACTTATAAAACCCTTGATGTCCTTCTTTGGACATGGAGTAGCTGAAGAGTCCAAAAAAATCACAGGTGTTTCTATACATTCCTTACCTTAACAAGATACACCCGGGTGATCGACCAGTGATGTTGTTCTCTCGACCGGTCCTCGAGCGATTCAGCAGCGTGCTCGCTCTGAGCCTTTATGTCACCGGCTCCCTTGCTGGACCATGTGATATTTACTCCTCTGGTGGTACCCCCTGTGTCGCAGCACACAGTACCACTCGGGCCCTGTACGACTCCTTCACCGGCGCTCTCTACCAGGTTTCCCGTGGCTCTGACGGTGCTACTACTGATATTTCGCCTCTGTCCGCCGGCGGTGTCGCCAATGCCGCTGCTCAGGACTCGTTCTGTGCCAGCACCACCTGTCTTATTACCATCATTTATGACCAGTCCGGCAACGGCAACCATCTCACTCAGGCACCGCCTGGAGGCGCAGCTAGCGGTCCTGACGCCAATGGCTACGACTACCTTGCCAGCGCTATTGGCGCACCAGTTACTTTGAATGGTTCCAAGGCCTACGGTGTCTTCATATCACCGTTCACCGGCTACCGTAACAATGCTGCCCGTGGAACTGCCACTGGAGATGAACCAGAGGGTATGTACGCAGTTTTGGATGGTACTCACTACAACACAGGCTGCTGCTTCGACTATGGCAATGCTGAAGTCAGCAGTGATGACACTGGCAACGGCCACATGGAGGCTATCTACTTTGGTACTGGTGATGGCTCCGGCCGTGGTACTGGTTCTGGCTCCGGTCCTTGGATCATGGCCGATCTCGAGAATGGACTGTTCTCTGGTTACGACCCCATTAACAACAATGCAGACCCGACTATTACTTCCCGATTCGTAACTGCTATCATCAAGGGAGAACCCAACCAGTGGGCAATTCGTGGAGGTGACGCTACGGCCGGCTCCTTGTCCACCTATTACAGCGGTGTTCGCCCATCTGGTGGTTACTACCCAATGTCCAAGGAGGGTGCCATCATCCTCGGTACTGGTGGTGACAACAGTGACCGGGCTCAGGGTACATTCTACGAGGGTGTCATGACTTCCGGTTACCCTTCGGATGATATCGAGAGCCAAGTTCAAGCCAACATTGTCGCCGCTAAATACGCCACTACATCCCTCATCAGTGGCCCTGAATTGGAAGTTGGTGAAAACATCTCTCTGCGCGCCACGACAGCATGCTGCACAACACGTTACATCGCTCATACCGGCTCCACTGTGAACACTCAAGTCGTCACATCATCCGATTCCGAGGCCCTCAGAAAACAGGCTACCTGGACCGTCCGCACCGGTCTCGGTAACAGCGCCTGCTACTCCTTCGAATCCGTCGACACTCCCGGCAGCTTCATCCGCCATTCCAACTACGAGCTCATGCTCAACGCCAACGACGGCAGCAAGCTGTTTGGCGAGGATGCAACTTTCTGCCCGCAGTCCGGTCTCAACGGTCAGGGCAACTCATTCCGCTCCTGGAGCTACCCTGCCCGTTACTGGCGTCACTACAACGCTATCGGCTACATCGCAAGCAACGGTGGTCCGTTTGACTTTGACAGCACTACCTCATTCAACGACGATGTTAGCTTCGTTGTCAGCGTCGGCTTTGCTTAAATTCCTCTGGCATAGCTTTTGTGATGATAATGCTTCTTGGGTTATGCCCGCTTGTCAACATTGTATAGTTTAGTTCAATTCCTGGCTTGTGCTGTGCAAGAACAGGTTATGTACATATGAACTCACTATTAGTATATATCGCTAATTGAAAATACTGTCAAAACAATATCCTATATATGAATTTAAAGAATCGTCTAACCGTACTCGTTTCAAGATAGCGTTGAATTCATTAGGTACCAGGTACTTTTTCTTTTTTGAACGACCAGATAGATGATCGTCTTTTGTGACTCGTCGCTTGCTATGATGCCCCTTTTCGGAAGGACAATACCTTGTCTACTCATTCCATTGTACGTATGGTTGAAAGAACCTTTAAAAACGATAGCCTATTTCCAAGCCCTCCAGATCATGAATTTGAGACATTACATGATTTTACTCATTGACTGTCAGTATGTTTCAGGGGTCCGGCTTCGTACTTCTCCGATCAGTTTCTGCCCAAAACATTCGCTCATTGCCCCAGTGGTAAAGAGGACAACATTAACTTGCTATATTAGTCGGTCTGTTCCTAGGATAGTATGTATCGGCCGTTTAAAAGAGCAACAGCGACATGGTCGCTCACCTGTCCGACGTATCCTAGAGAAGACATTCATGGCTCATATACATAGCTCATAGACACAATCAAGAAAAAACTCTTGAGCCGTGGGACATATGTGACAAGCCAATAATACAGAATTGCAGATATCTACAATAGAATTCTAGGGCTTACACAAGTCACCTGATACCTAGGTGGTGATACTTGCAGGCATTGCCCTATACCACAACGATAGCTTGTACTCCCATTCATGGGTCTAGACATATTTGTCATTGATATCAGTCTGCAGCATCCCATACCTAGGTATAACCACGGCTACGTAGTCCGAAATGCTTCGGTTTCTTTAAATGCGGAAATGTTGTTGGAGGGTGTCCTGCTTAGGTCGTATCCTACCTCCTTCACGAATCTAAAATGTACCTCATTCTCCAACCCCGCATAAAGATCCAGTCTAGATACGCTTAGCATTGCTACCATATTACGTACTTAAGTCGTTGACTTGAGTAGAAATGGGTCAGGTGCCTTACGACCTATTTTTTGAGTAATGTAAGTTTGTCGTCTCGTAAATGATGATGATGCGAGATCAATAGACTACAGCCAAGCTGAGAAGAGTGTTTGCTATTTCGGGCTAGTCTTCGGCATAGAATAGAGTTCATATATTGAAGGGACACCGGGGGCGTTTTTTACTATATAATGTCGTTGGAAACCCGGAGGACTTATGCTGTGTGTAGCCCGCAGATATGTAGAATAGAGAGTATTGGCAATAAACGTAATAGGAAACAAACAAGGGAGATGCCACGCTGTGAGCCAAGTGTGGTCCAATCGCTTGGTTGAAATAAAGTTCGATAATGAATATCAAAACTGCATGAACTCCTGTTATTTCAGGGATGTGTCTGTTATAGAAGCTTCACATAGATCAGCAGACTGCAATTAATTGCAGGTATTCAGCATTCATGGGCTGCAAAATTGCCAAATGCAGATTGGATCCGCAGCCAGATCTGGTCTGTCAGCTGCATACAGCAAGTCGTGCACCTAGCTCTACCATATTTATGCATACGACTTTGTCGGGCCACCCATATTCATTCCTCCTTTTTCCTGGGATCAAGATGCTCCATATCCTCGGGTCTCACGACGCAGCTCATGACGATCCCCTGGGCATCTGGGCCGAGGCCAATATGAACCTTGTCGCCGATCCTCCAGGGTCCAAAGACCAATGACTGCGAGTTAATCGTATGACAGGACCCGATGAGATGGAACTGTTCGGTCTTGGCAACGGCCACATCGTGGCGAACTATGTTGTGCTTTGCATGCTGAACCAGTCGTTGCACTACATATGCATCATCGCTTGCTGGGTAGAGGGACCGGCTTGACAATCGCTCCAACAACGATAGCCACTCGTCTTGCTCGACATCAATTCCAAGGCGAATACCATTGCATGCTGCATCGCGCACAGGTTTGACAATCCACTCGTTTTTGGCGAGGGGATCTTGTTTGGTTTCTTCCAGCAGTTGCTTGAGAGCATTTGATCCCGGAATCAGAGTTTCGGCAATACCATCACGAAGGATCCTGCCTTCGTCAGGTGAAAACACGTTCCGTTTTACTAAATTTGTAATTTCATCTAGGACAATACCAAGAATTCGTTTGTCGTGGATCAAAAAGACCGTACGAAAGTCATTGACACTACAGATGGCCAATTGCTTCAGAGCAGTGGGATTTATGTCAGCGAATTCCTCTTGAAACAGTTCAACTGCACATTGTTCGACTTTGAGTAGACCTCCGGTTCTTGATGTATGCTCATCACTACCAGAATCGTTGCCGACATTCGCGTACAAAGACCACCCTGTCGGCGAACTTTCATCCTTTTTAAGTTGCAAGTGCGATGGCTCGATCTGCACCACATCCTGGCCAGTGGCCTTTTTGTAATCATGGCCAAGAAAGCGCGAATCGACTCCGGGCCATTTTTTGTGAATATGGAAGATCGGTTTTGACCGGTCAAAACAGTCGAATAGTATCTCCTTCGTGTCCTGTTTTTAGAATAGGTTGGCCTCGACCTAATTTGGGTGCCCACAAGACTAACCTTGAGGTCGTTCGGTGCCTTCAAGCCTATCCGACTTGCTCCAAACTTCTTCGTGGCTTCAGATTGCAGACCAGCAATGTAAAACCCATTAAATGGAATACGAGCGTTTATTTCGCATATCTTTGCTCCTTCGGTATTACGGTTATCGAATAATATATCTGTTCGCCACATGCCCGACCGTTTACGAAAATCGGGGATCTTCTCCGGCCCCGACGGGCTCTGCTCCGGGCTACTGATCCATCTAATCACCTCCTCCTCGTGTGGTTCCAAAGGCATTCGGGACGGAAAATTGGCCTCGATGTCGGTGAACCATCGCTCAACAATATCGACCAGAGCTCGGTCGAGCAAACGGTGGAAAGATTCAAGGGTTCGTGCAAACTGCTGGGTGATGCAGATGTTAAATGGCGACATGCGTTGATGAAGAGGTATTGGTATACTTGCCGGGGCAAAGAGCGGTTCGACATGGTCGCGCACGGCTTTCAGATCGCGTTCGAGGCGGCTGTTATTCGCACACGATGCGGGGGCGATTGCGTTGCGCTCTGCACTGAGCGAGAGGGAGATCTGTTGGATGGAGGGCGTTTCGGTCATTTTTGGTGCTGAGAGAGGAATATTTGTCGTTATGGCGTGATGTAACGACAAAAGGCCCAGTTGCTTAGAAGAAGTACATGCAGGAGGACATCGCTGCATGGAGATTGGTCACATGCAAGACATCGGAGTGACCTATTAACGTCAGTAATAAGCGGATCCTGCACTGCAGGCTGCATCAGCTTGGCGCAGCAATCAATTGACTCGTGAATCATCGCGGAGTGTTCGCAGCGGGGTGCAGACTGTGCAGGAAGTGAGGAAGCAGCTGAGTCGAGCTGCACATCGGATGATATGATGTGTCCAGCCGGCAAGAACGAATTGGAGGAAACAGCCACCTGCCGAAAACATCCCAATCCCGCTTAACCCCGGGCACCCAGTTTCTTCAGGCACCAATCGGCCATCCCCTTTTGAAAATATCAGCTGCCTCGCTTTACGCTTACTCCGTGCATCTTACACCGTCCACATCTCTCGCAATCCTCCGCCTGTGTATCACGAGCCATTGATGTGTCAAGCCCTCTTCCAAGGCAAATACTGTGAGTAATTCTCCTCTCCAACCGCGAAGCTAATTGTTTATCACTTGCCTCTTTGGGCTAGCTTCACCCTATTTAAGCTCCGATAAGCTCCAGCCCTTGTTCGCCGCCATGTAACCTTCATCTACCAACAGCAAATGATAGGCATCGCGTGCCTGTCTACCATGCGGGCAACTCAGCACGGCGCAATTGACCTGCCAGATTGGTCATTTCTCAATTTGTTTTGATAAGACTCGATATGAAATGGAACCCCGCAATCCATCGCCTGACCGATCAGCCATGGTATTATCTGGAGGAGATAGCAATTCGACAGGGGTGACGGGTCGAGTCGCGCAATTCCTTAAATCCCGCGCTCGCCCCTGGAATGTCGATCAGGAACAAAAGCACAACCAACCCAGGACTGACAAGCGCGTACGATCGGTGACTCCATTGTGCAATCATGTTCTTCCTCAAGCTTGCCAGCGTCTCTGCTTTGACGGCCCTGGCAGTGGCTGCTCCATCACCTGCCAGACATGTTCTTCATGAGAAGCGTAACCGCCCCGCGACCGATTGGGTCAAAGGCAGTCGCATTGAAGGCTCTGCCATTCTCCCGATCCGAATTGGTTTGACCCAGTCGAACCTGGCCGACGGTCCCGAAGTTCTGAGTATGTACTCCCTCCTCGTATTGTACGGTTGTCGACTAACCTAAATTGATATAGAGGCGGTGTAAGTGGACCATTACAAAATCAAACAGGTAGGAATCTCACTGAGAATTTCAGTTCCGACCCCCGGTCCGACCGATATGGCCAGTATCTCTCCATGGAGGAAGTCCACGACTTGTTTGCGCCAGTGGAACATCACATCGAAAGCATCAAGGAGTGGTTGCACCATTCTGGCATTGACAAGTCACGAATTGTGCACTCTGACAACAAAGGCTGGCTTGCTTTTGATGCCACGACCGAGGAGGCTGAGCGTCTGTTCCGGACCGAATACTTTGAACACGAGCATGCCCAAAGTGACCGTGTCCGCGTTGGATGTGATGAGTACGTTGATCTCGGGCTAATTCAGTCTGCAATGCTCAATTGAACCATAGGTACCACTTGCCTGAGCACATCGCCCAGCATGTCGATTACATCACTCCTGGAATCAAAATGACCCAGGCCGTTAAACGCACCGTGAAGAAAGAGAAGAGAGCCGTCAATGCCGGAGCATCTCGCACGTCTATTCACGCGCCAATCCACGACTTTGCCCCGGGTCAGGGTCATGGTAGTGGCTCAGACTCGGATCTTGCAAACTGCAGCTACAACATGACTGCCCCTTGCATTCGTGCGTTGTACGGTCTTCCCACGCCGACCGACAAGCCAAACCCGGACAATGCACTAGGTCTCTACGAGCAGGGTGACTACTTTGCCAAGTCTGATCTGGACCTGTACTGGAAGAATGTCAACACCGAGGTGCCTGAGGGTACTTACCCCAAGCCGCAGTTGATCGATGGGGCCAATTACTCTGTTCCCGCATCCAGTTCATTGAATCAGGGAGAATCAAACATTGATATCGAAATGGCGTATGTTTCTCTCTTCTCCATGAAATGAGCGGTTCCTGACTTCCATCAGATTTTCCTTGATTTATCCTCAAGAGGTTGTTCTGTACCAGGTTGACGATCAGCTGTACGAGCCTGCCGAAGTCGCTACAACCAACTTGTTCAACACCTTTTTGGACGCATTGGATGGTGTATGTATACATCGATTTCTTGTTGATCGCCTACTAATTTAACCTAGTCTTATTGCACCTACAGTGCTTATGGTGAAACTGGTAATGACCCAAGCATTGACCCAGTATACCCTGATCCTCGAGACGGTGGATACACGGGTGAGTAATTTGTAGCCGCCAAGCACCTCGGAGCACTCCCGAACTGACGATACAAAAGGCCAGCTCCAATGCGGAGTCTACAAACCAACCAATGTAATTTCCGCATCATACGGCCAGGCAGAGATTGACCTCCCTGTGAAGTACGTCGAAAGACAATGCAACGAATTCCTGAAATTAGGACTCCAGGCAAGTCAAGTAATTCATAATCCCCAAGCATCGAGCACTTCCCAACTAACTAAACAAAAGGGCCATACCATCATGTTCGCCTCTGGTGACTACGGCGTCGCTTCCTTCCCTGGTGACGGCGGTAACAGCAACGGCTGTCTTGGACCCGACGCTCGTATCTTCAACCCCCAGTACCCATCTGGATGCCCGTACGTGACCTCCGTCAGTGGCACGATGCTTTACCCAGGCCAGGCTGTGACCGATGCCGAGAGCGTCATGCAAGTCAATCTCGGAGGCACCGCCACCAATTTCTCTTCTGCTGGAGGCTTTTCAAACTACTTCAATCGTCCCTGGTATCAGGAGCTTGCCATTGAAGAGTATTTCCGTGTTGGCAACCCGTCCTATCCATACTACTCGGAGTTGAACGTTGACGTGAACACCACTACCGGTCTTTACAACCGTATTGGCCGTGGTATTCCTGATATCGCCGCTAACGGAGCTTACTTTGAATCCTACTTAAATGGAAAGCTTGTCCACTTCTTCGGATCCAGTTTGGCCAGTCCATTGTTCGCTTCGGTCATTACTCTTGTAAGTTGAAGCTTCTTCTCAACGCTTTCACATATCCAGTGCCACTGACGTCATCCAGATCAACGAAGAGCGTCTAGCTATCGGCAAGTCCTCCGTCGGCTTCATCAACCCCGTTCTCTACCTCAACCCTTGGGCTCTCAACGATATCACCAACGGAACAAACCTGGGTTGTGGCACCGAGGGATTCCCGGCTGTCAAGGGCTGGGACCCAGCTACTGGCCTCGGAAGTCCCAATTATGCCAAACTCAGGGAGTTGTTTGTCGAGATTTTGCCTTAGATTCCCTTTTGGATTCTGTAGATGATTCAGGAGAGGGCTGGGGTGGAAGATATCTTATCACGGTGTTGTGATAGTGTAATCCCCGTATGTAGATACAACAATCCTAGTGCATAGTATTACACGAATTACCAGTATTACACATAGGTAGTACAGTATAAAGAACAGAAGGCCCTCCAAAGTCTTTATCTAATATGTAGGAGATTTAATTCATATGAGGACGGAGAGCACTCTGATATGATAACAACCTATCTAATTAATAAAGATTTGAAGTCCTCCCCATATCCATCTGAATCATATCTAAACTGATACTAATACAGTGATAACGGGCCCTATTGTTGGTTATAGCCAGATTCTACTGTATATTAATCGGATACGTATAAGCGTAGTCGGCCGTTGTTATTTAATCCCGAGAAAAGAGGACATCCAAGATAAGATTTCCAATAACAAGTCATGTTCAGCATACTTGATATAAATGGGCCTATATACAAACGCCTTGAACTCAAACCATGAAATCAATAGAGTTTAATGGGCCAAAAATAGACAGACTAATAAGCCCCCATCGCTTGCACAACCAAAACACTAGCCCTAGACTCCTTACGCACAAGAGCATCACCCACCGCACCCAGCACTGAGCGGGCATCAGGTCCATCACTGGACTCAGTCGACGACGAAGCACCGCCCACACTGCGACGACCGACTACAATGATCTGGTTGGTCTCGTCGCGTGCCTGGCTGGCTTCGTTATCGGCAGCGTCGACGGCAAGTTTTACCGCGTCGCCATTCGTGGTTGTCGAAACGACTGTGCTGAATACAACGCGAGACGAGAGTTCCGATGCAAGAGAATCACGCATGGATGCGAAGAAGGTCTTGTCAATTTCTGCTTCGTTTGCATCTGTTCCGGTCCTCGGGACATCGATATGAACAATCGTTGCTGTAACCAGTTGGTTGTGCGCGAGTTGCAGGACGAGACGGAGGGCAAAGCGATCATCTGGACCACCAATATACAAGAACAAAATGTGCTGGTTACGGTTTCCGGCGGTCAAGGAAGCAAGATTGGTCCGAATGTTGGGTAGAGATAGTGTGCTGTTTGCCCGATGGAGCGTGTGACGTTCCTGACTTGGCATATCCAAGGCTCGGTCGACGAGAATGCCAACAGAAGTGTTTGGGAACGAATTGACGCCACGCAGAACATCCGATACAAATGACGGATATGGCGCGTTTGTATTGTCTGATGCACTCTCGGATGACCACACACTCTGGCGGTCGATTATACGGCCACTGGCGCTCCATGGAAGCAAAAGGAAATTCGAGCTAGTATCGCGAGCCATGTCGAGTACTGCATCGGCAAAGGAACTTTCAGGAATAACCGAGACACGTCCTTCTGAGGGGATATTATTGATTTGACCGAATGATCGGAAAACATTGACAACTGGGTCCCAGGCAGAATACTCTTCAATCTCAGAGACTTTCATCGTACTTGATAAACGATCCGTAAGTTCCATGAGACGGATTCCATGGGCATGCAAAAGTGGCTTTTGCTCGGCGTCGTCAACTGGCTGATTCTCCATTGATGATTCTGTTGTGCTTGCTGCTCGCTTCGAGTAGTGTTCGCGTGGAGCACTCTCGCGTGGTTTGCCGTTCGTGCCGAGAATGCCAATGAATGTGCAGACGTTGGCGACACTGTCCAGACGTAGGTACACGGTCATTCGTTCGATGGGCTTGGCCGTCGGCTTCTCGAGGATGTCGTTAGATGAGCTTGTTGTAGTCTGGTCTCGCACATTGCCATCCCAGTCAATCTCGCCTCTTCTCCAACGGGCAACCTTGTCTTGATACCATTTAGGATATAAGGCCAGGGTTAGTGGTGTGGTCATGAATGTAGTCACTAAAGCCATGACGACAAACATAGTAAATGTACGTTCGCTAAGAATTTTGGCTTGTCGGCCGATGTTCTACAGTCTGTAAGTTATTGATCATATGTTTGGAGGGTGAACAACTTACCAAAACAATGAGTTCGACAAGGCCCTTGCAACTCATCAAAACACCAACCGTGAAACTTTCTCGCCATAGAAGACCGGTAAGTTTAGATGCCATGGTTCCTCCAATGATCTTTGCGAAGAAAGCGATGGCAATAATTCCAATGACATAACCCCACACAATGCCTGAATCCAAAAGACCAAGGTTTGTTTGAAGACCGGAAAGCGCAAAATACAATGGCAAAAAAACAGCAGCCACGAGATCCTCGATCTTCTCTGTCAACTTGATCGCAAAACCCTTTTCATGCGGACAGATCAAACCGATAATGAATCCACCAAAAATTGCATGGATGCCAATGGCTTGGGTGAAGAATGCAGAAGCCAGAACCAGCAACAGCGTTACTGTCACTGCTGACTGGCTTGGGCCTTTCTCGAGACTGCCAGTTTTGCGCAAATACCGTATGAAAATCGGTCGTACCACGAAGAAGAGAAACAGTATATAGCCGACAGCAACTAGCAATACGTATAGCGCCGTGATACCGCTGCTGGCATTGACAAGGGCTATGCAAAGAGCGAGCAAAATCCAGCCGGTCACGTCGTTTCCGACACCTGCTGATAGGACAATAACGCCGACGTTGGTATTTAACAACTTCAATTCGGTCAAAATGCGGCAAAGGACCGGGAAAGCCTGAGGACACCGTCGGATTAGTACCATATATCGGAAAACAGCAAGGATGATTTGTCAGCATACTGTAATGGCCATTGCCACACCAATGAAAAGTAAAAAGGTTCCGAAATCGACAGGCACAGTGCCTGGATCACTGCTGAACTCATTGTAGAGGCCATAGGAAATTGCGCATCCTGTTGACGCAGGCGTTAGTAAAGTAATTATAGCATGGATTTTGGTTATACCTAGTCCAAATGGCAAGATCATGCCCAGGAGTGACACGCTAGCGGCGATCCTCCAGTTGCTCACTAAGAATCGGACGTCCGTTTCAAGACCAACCAGAAACAGGAAAAATACCAGTCCCAAATTTGCGACCGCATTCAAAGTTGGAATCGAGGCTGCCGGGAAGATGGTATTTGTAAAATTAGGTATATGACCAAGTACTGATGGGCCCAGGAGAATGCCCCCGAGAACTTCAGCGATAACGCGGGGTTGGCGGATCTTGGAAAGCGGCCAGTGGAGAAGCCAGCAGAAAATGATAATGATGCCGGCCTGTGGAGCAGGTCAGATTATATGTGTGAAGCAATAAGAAGGAGATTGTACAAACCTGAATAATGAAGATCAAAATGGGGTTTGAAGAGTCATATGTTGCCGGGTTCTTGCCGCTTAGGATACCGGCCTGTGCGACCCTGGTGGTTGTTGAGTTTGACGACATTTTTGCCTTGTCCTGGTCCCTCGCTAGACCAGGATAATGCGTTGAACGAAGTAATAAAAACCAATTTAGCACAGATGGAGAGCCTCTTGGTGTCTCGGTGATATAGCTCGCTTTGAGCTAAAGCGGTAAGGCTCCGGTTGCAGCGAATATTTATAACAACAGCATTGTGTCCGAAACCTAGACGGTATATATTTTCTGATACGACAATAAATACTTCAGAATAGCTCACTCGACTGACGAGGTCGGTGAAGATGAAGAAGAAAGAAAGAAAGAAGAGAAGTGAACGAGGGAGAGAGACCTATCTGGAGCTCCGTCGCAGCTTCCCTCGTCGAAATGGTGAAATGCGGGATGGGGAAGGACCAGGCCCACCTCTAGCCGAACGCAGACTAGCGTCACGTGGGTCGGCATCATGCAAGATGTGGGTCACATTGTGGCTCCTCGTCCAATCGCATTGGGTTCCTCAGTCTGTTTGTCTCCACCTCTTGCTGTATTGAAATATCAATACGTACCGTGTATGACAGCGTGAGTCGAAACGAATCAATATTGATCCATATGCGGAAGAGTCGCACCATATTCATGCTATTAGATTACTCACTCGTTAGCCGGCTTTATCGGAACATTTGGGCTTGCTTACAATTGCTTGGTGGTCGGTGGACGGATTGGTTGGCTTCCAAGGTTGTTGTACTGGATTTAGATACAGGAGTGTAAGATTGATACCGTACACAATCTAGCCCTTTCCAATCAAGTGCCACTGTCAGATAGCACGACTGACCAATAGGATCAATGTCCAGTAGATTGAATCGTGGGCGCGCTTGGCTTCATCAAATGTGAGCTCCTGATTGGCATTATTAACCACTCATCTTAGACTCGGAGTCTGCGTTGACAGCGTGACTTCCTTATCATGTGCGAGAATAGCTACCCCAACGTAGCCCTATATCATTCACGCAGTCTATCTACAAATCATCTTGCAGTCCCAGCATCTTCAGCGAGTCTTTCCACAACCGTGCTTCATTCTCAGCATCATACATCTGTCGTGTCCATCCTACCCCAAATCCATCGTAATCGTCGCGCCCTCTTTGTGACTCGGCACAGTCCTCCAAGTACTTCCCCCCTTTGTTCTCCCATTCCTTGCCAATAGCTGCAAGGACGGTTGTCGCAGCTCCCTGCTCCGCACTTTTCAAAACATTCGCGCCACTTTTCTTCAGTTCCTCTAGGACTATCGCAATAATTTCCGGGCTCACGTGTCGGGAAATGTTTGTCTGAATACCACCGGGATGCAGACTCGTCGCATGAAGTCCCTTGTGACCGTAGCGACGCTCGATTTCATTGGCCATGTAGACCATAGCGAGCTTTGATTGAGCATATGCGACACCGGCGTCGTATTCCTTCTTTTCGAAATTGTAATTGTCGCTAGTAGTGAGGTTTACGGAACGTGCAGTGGACGAGGAGACATTCACGACCCTAGATGAAAACCCAGGAGTAACGCTGGCTATCAACGCAGGTTTGAGAAGTTCAAAGAGAAGGAAGTGACCTAGATAGTTGGTAACGAACTGAGTTTCGAATCCGTCGTCCGTAATCTGAAGGTTGGGAAGTCCCATGATCCCGGCGTTGTTAATCAGGATGTTAACTTGGTTGTTCGACTTGGCAAGAATATCCCCTACTGCCGCTCTAATACTGGCAATAGAGGAGTTGTCCATTTTGACCAAAAGCACACGATCTGACTGTATGAGATCGTGCAGTGTCGTCTTGGCCTTTTCCGGATCACGCACAGTTACGAATAATGTTGCTCCTGTAGCGGCCAAGGCGCGTGCTGTCTCTAGGCCAATACCACTTGTCGCGCCAGTAATGACCATGACTTTTCCAGCAAGTTTATTTTCAACTTTCTCATCCTGGACGATTTGGTGAGCCGTTGGCCTGGCATCTCCAGGGCCGTCAGGGTTGGCGTGGGCAGCGGTGTAACGGCTCATGTTGACAGATGATCAAGCAGAGGACTTAACAAGATTTTATTGAGTGAATGTTATATCAAATTCTGTCTAACCACCGCCCAGTATTTATATCAATCAATGAAACTGCATTTCCAATCACAGATTCTACGATGCCAGCTCGTTTACCTAGTTGGGAAATATGTCTCTAGTCTTTACCGTACGATCTTCGGCCGACGGGCGGCCGCCATTTTCCAATTACTGCGGCCGCCTGGGTCACTTAACTCCCGCAACTTCCTTCTTCACCTTTCTACTTGAGCTACTTGATACATCTAGATATCTGTCGCATAACGACTCTGAGAAAGCCGCCATGCGATCTCCGGATACTGACACTAGCGGTAATCATGCGCATCGAGTCTGCAGATCTTGCAAGATGCGGAAACGGAAATGCAACAAGGCGCTTCCACGATGCTCTTCATGTACCAAGTAAGTCGGTAGTACTATGTAAAGTCTTGCTCTAGATTCGCGTCGTATATTGACCACTCAACCCAATCACCGTTCACAGAAGGAATCTATCATGCGAGTATTCGTGGCCGACTCCAACCCGCCATTCCGCTTTTTCGTCCGCACCCAACAGATTTCAATGGAACCAACCTTTCTCGGACGAATATTCCAAAGCCTCACCCGAGACGCAGTCTCTCAATTATCCGACATTGTTATTCCTAGATCCATATATCCTACAACATGGGCAGGTGGAAACTCCTCCAGTCGCTGTTTCGGTTCCGCCACACATTCTCCGCCTGATCGGAGATGAGAATGATATTCACGACACAGCAGCCAAGTTCTTTGACCATATCCATTTGTGGATGCCGTTTATTTCCAAAAAGCGTTTCTACGATGTTCAGCTACGGACACTTCCCCCATCGTACCCCGATGTTGTCCTTCTCTTACTTTGTGTCAAACTCATAATAACCTTTCCGCCTGCAATTCCACGCGATGCTAGGACCTCATTATACTATGCTGCAAAGCGTTTTCATTCTGACCTTGAAGGAGATGGTCCCTTTTCTCTTCTCATTCTACAGGCAGGCGTTCTTCTAGGACTGTACGAAATAGGACATGGTATATATCCTGCCGCTTTCTTGACTATTGGTGCTTGTGCTCGCTATGCACATGCCCTGGGTATCAATGTCGGCAAGACCATAAAGTCACGAAAAGTTCTTACATTAGTCGAGGCGGAAGAAAGAAGGAGGGTATGGTGGGCAATTGTGATTCTGGATCGGTTCGTCGTCAACGGAATTCTGTACATTCTTATGGCTAATGGCCATCATAGATTCGTCAACATCGGTTGTCCAGGAAGACCCTTTGCAACAGCGGACCCTCAACTAAGTGACTTATTGCCCGCGGATGATGAAGAATGGAATCGAGGAGTACTTCTTTACCATTTCGACTCTGGCTTCTTCACGCTCATAAAATTTTAGATCGTCAACCCCGACAAGCTCTGCACATTGCTTGAGCCGCTCACTGGGCACATGAGTAGATTTGCTTTGTTATGTCAAGCTGCAAGACTGCTAGGTCAAGTTCTACACCATCTATCAAACCACACGGCCGAGGATGTCGATGTCTGGAATCAATTAGACCGGACTCTTCAGTCCATGCTTGCTGCTTCCTTGGACGTTGAAGTTCCCGACGACGATCAGATAGGCTTTGTTTACAGGTCTGTAATTCATCTTGTGTTGAGACAGCCTACTTACAATCAGTACAGCTGCCTAGTAGCGCTCCAAAACCCCTGGTTATCCCCTCCGAGTGGGGTTCCTACCGAGCGTTCCCAGCGTGCACAAGAGACTATCCAACAAATCATAGCCACAGTGAAACTCAACCTAACCGACAATAACTGCTTCATGGGACGCAACCTAGATGACATGTCACCTTGGGGTCTGTTTTTCGCGTATAGGATATGCGCATATCATATTTCCATGATAGGTCAGGGAACGTCCAGTCCAGACTTGGACAAAGGCGCGAAGAGTATGAGGGAGACTTTTTCTACAATAGATAAAAGGTGGAATCTTGCAGGTATATTATCACTTTCTACATCTGTCGTCACATTTATGCTACGAGCTGGATCTAATATGTCATCAGGCGTTTATCTTCAGTTACTTGAAGCCCAGGAAGCGATGAGATTCTCTTGACTCATGTGTCGTTGTCTTGCCAGACATATCCACTTTGGGGTAAGAAGTATCTGGAGGTCAAGACGAGCAAGTAGGAAATCCATCTCTGGAGACCGTCCGTGTGTCTCAGAAACAATGACGGGAACATGCTATAGAAGTCTTAATGCACTGCTTTGGGCACTGGGCAATTGGTGAAATATAGACTCGTCGATGTTCAAAAGATAGCATAAAATAGAACCTAGCTATAACGAACACAGAGCCTTCCAACATACAAATCTAATAGCTAGAGATTAGCATTCATATAGGGCTGGAGAGCACTCTAATATAATAACCTGTCTAATCAATAAGAATTCAGAGTCTCCATATTTATAAAGATAATATTTTGCCTAATATCATATAATGGTAAGGGGGTCTCCTGTCCGTTACCTAGGTATTGCCAGCTTATACTGTATTACGCTGAATTACTCAGAAAAGCGACAGTTTTACATGAGAAAAAACAGCAAATAGACAGGTATATTCCCACTAAGATACAAGCAAAACCTCAAAAGCTACTTAGCAATCAGAACTTAAGAACTCTGCTCCAAGTGATGCTGCTACAAAACAATCTGCCCTGCACTTTACTCACCAACCTCACGATCCGCGCCTTAGTGAACGCCCTTGAGCATCTTGAGACCCAGACTCCATACTCGTAATTGTTTACCCCAGAAATACAAGGGAATCCACAAAACCAAGATAGCTGCACAGATGCCCGCCAAAGTACCGAAACAGTTCAGGTAACCGGCCTACTCTATCCACGGGTTGGTGTAAAATGAAAACAAGAATTCAAAGGCGGCTATCGCTAGGTATTCATGACGGTTGGAAGATTTCGTGTGCTTGATTCTTGCCTTTGAAACTAAGTTCGGAAATGACGACCTCTCCTGCAATAGGTCTGTGCGCATCAACTGCATAGACGATAGCAATATTGCTGACTTGTGTAATCACGAAACCATCTGTTACATTGTTAGCTGCCAGGCCATGCATGGGAAAATTTTTGCCTAAGATACTCACATAATGTAAGCCCTAGTACCCGAAGAATCTAGTGCATTGAGTATGCTATTCCAGGCCCGTAAAGTAACAATCCCAGAGGGCATAAGATCAAGGAGAGAGTCACAGTCGGTAGTCGCATCTCAGGCTCACGAATATCACCACGTCGAATGGTCAATGGATCTGCAACTTTATCCGAGAGCCAACCACCGCCATAAATGCCAGCAAAAGCGCCAATCAAAACACCTACATAGGTCATGCCACATTGCCATGGCGAGAAGTTGTACGTTGTCGAGAAAAAGCGGTGGCATGATTGGCGCTAATAGCGACAAAGGTACCGATACAGACGGACATTAATAAAGTGCCCCATAGCACGGAGGGGAGAAAGAGGACAGGAAATGGGCGCCAGAAGAGTTTCAGGAGAGACTCCTCCGTCAAGGACAGATTGAAGAATCTCAGTTGCTGGCGATATGACTTTTTCGTTGGCACCCGTGAGGTGGTATCAAAAAGGACGGAATTGGTTCCCTCGTTATGGCCACAGAGTGTGAAAGCTTCTTTATTTTCAAAGATCCAAACATTTATGGTCTCATCCATGGAGCCCGAGGCTAGAGCTTTCCATGCAAGATCAAGCCCAACAATAGCAACGTTATGATTGAAGATAGTAAGGAGACATTGGCTTTTTTTCCAATTCCAAATTTTAATTGTGTGATCGAAGCCATCGCTGACAATCTTATTGCCATCAAATTGCAGGGCGCGAATTCCGGAATTATGACCAAGAAAGGTCCTTACAAGCGTTCCGGTATCCAAATCCCACAACCTGATTGAGGGATCGTAAGAACCTGTAACAAGGAGGTTACCGTGAACCCGAAGACACATAAACATTATCTTTATGCCTCGAAGGACTCTCCTCTTGTACCTACCATATTTCCAGTTGAGTCCAACCTCGTGCCGCTCCTCATATACCGCTTCCCAGGGCCGAGTACGTTGTCTTTTCGCCAGGGGGTTGGCGGAAGAGTCATGATTACACGGAACATCAACGCTTGTGAGAGGCAAATTCTCCGCTATCCCAAGGGATGATATCCGATCTCTAAGCTGAGAAGTACCACTCAACTCACGAATTTCGTTGCTTGACAAAGACTATTGTTGCTGTCGCTGCCCCGTTCGTAAAGAAAGGCTCCACCCGCATCTTGTGCGTTCCTTGTTGATATGTTGCCGGCACATTCGACGCCATATGATATCGTCATCGGCTAGCCTTTTCCAAAGCGTACTAAACTGGGCAATTTTGCATAGGGTTGTAGCATCACAATACTGGAGGATACGAATTGATATCTCTGATGGTAGCGCCGCAAATAAGTCGATTCCGATGAGGCTCTTGATGGACCTCGAGATATATGATAATTAAGAGAAACAGCGTTGTGATAATATGCCGTCAATTAAGGCTTTTCGTTTAGTCGCATTTTCAGCGGAGAAAAAGGACCAGGTAGAAGCTATAACTTGTTGGCTAGTGACAGAAAGGTATTTGAGGTCCTTTACGAGTCGCATCAGCGGATGCTACAAACAAGTATAAATTTCAGGGATAACTCACGTTTCGGGCTTCATGCTGTAACGATCCATTTGCTTTCTTTTGATATGGCAGGTCTGGTCGATGTCGGTACCAATACTGATGACTGGACGCCCTGAGAAGGGCAGAACCTTCTTGCGACATAGTTTCAGGAAGGGGTGTGAAAATTCGATGCGCATTGACGAAATATTCTGAGATTCTAAAATAAACAGCGAACGAGAGACATGCCGTTCCACGTAATGAATTATATTTCGACGTGTTAAAGATGGCAAAAGGCAAAGATCAAAGGTGTGATTCGGTCTGGAAAGCTCCTCAGCCAGGCCAGGTAGGAGTCAGCATAAGAACATGATGGGCTGGGGGATTATGTTGTAAGCCTGGCTAGGCGATGGCTCATATTGTTGATGCTTAAGTAGGAGAGATAGATGAAGAAGAGACAAAGGAGCGAGGCCTCGAGGTGCAAAGAGGAAGGTGGCGACTAGGGCAAGCCCTTCAACAGATTATTATTTTGTAAGTAGTGAGTAATTACTTAAACAAGGTTTAAAAAGTAAAATTGAAGCAATGTGAAAGCGGTCTTTAAGCACTTTAATCCTGCTCTATGATTTCGGGAGGGTTCGGTTAGGTTCAGAGATCTTCGAGTAATCCCACCTGAACGTCTACTCAGGCATTTCGAGCACGTATCGTCCCACAACTTTGCCTTGCTCTATTGATAATCTGTCAGCAATCCCCTATATATGATGTCAAATGCAATGGATGTACGCACCCATCAACTCAAAAATACGAGGGAGATCCTTCAGCGGAGCAGTCTTGAACGGCGCTTTGATAAGCCCTCTGGCGAAGAAATCTATACATTCCTCGCTATCCAGTCGACCACCGACATAGCTGCCCTTGATATTGATCATGCGCACCACCGTACTAAATACTGGAGCTTTCAGATATGCTCCTGCTGGTAGACCAATGGCGACGACTGATCCTCGGGGTCTGACGTATTCCGTTGCTTGTTGGAATGGCTTTTCTGCTACTGCTAGGAGGAGAACGGCGTGAGCACCTAGTCCTCCGGGCGTGGCTGCTTTGACATCTTCGACGACGTCTTTTGATGTTGTGAAATCGATGTAAGCCTATTGACGTTTAGTCTTCCCCCGAAAAACCATTAGACAGAAAGGTGTACCTCCGCGCCCATACTCTCACAGAGCGCTTTCTTCTCATCCCCACCATCAATCGCAATGACACGAAGTCCCATCGCCTTTGCATACTGTTGCGCCAAAGAGCCCAAACCACCGCCCGCACCAACGATGGCCACTGTCTGCCCCGGCCTTGCCCCGGACTCTTTCAGTCCCTTGTAAACAGTAACACCTGCACAAAGCACCGGCGCAACAGCATCTAACGGAACATGTTTGGGAATCTTAGTCGTATGCGCCGCCTTTCCAATCGCATACTGCTGAAACGTGCCATCGACGGTATATCCCGACAACAACGCACCAGGACAAACAGCCTCATCCGCATTCTTGCAAAACTCGCACGCAAGACATGATCCATTCAACCATTTTATGCCCGCATGGTCACCAATCTCCCAGCCCTCAACTAATTGGCCTTTTGCCACAACAATGCCAGCACCTTCATGGCCGCCTACAAAAGGCATTTTTGAGGTTAATGGCCAGTCGCCCTTGAGCGCGTGCAAATCCGTATGGCATACGCCGGAATATTTGATTTTGACGAGAACTTCATCTGGACCGGGTTTGGGAACTGGGATTTGTTTGTAGATGAGTGGCCCGCCCTTTTGTTCGGCCACTTGGGCCCATTGGAGCTCTGGGAGGGACATTCTGGTCGATATTCAGAAGATTCAATTGTTGCTGTTTGGTGTAGATTCGAGATGTGTCTTGAAGCTCAAAAAGAAAAAAAGTGAGTTTTATCGTTCTTATAGGATCCAACCAGGCCTGGCACCAAGATGTCTGGCTATCATCAGGCCACTCCATACATCGACTCATGACGTCACGATCAGGAAGTCGCGGAAGACAAACACAAACCTCGAGGTCAAATCGACTGCAAACATCTGGAGATCTCCTAACATTTTTTGGCGTGTAGCACGTTACTCTTAAACATGGGGCAAGGCCTCACCACGATGTCGATCGATCCGGTTGTGCTAGCGCGTCGGCGTTGGACGCAGGTCTCATGCTACAGTCACACAACGAAGAGCTAAAACTCGATAAAATCAAGGCGTGAATTGCCATTCTCAAATTAGCACTCAGCTTGTGATTTCTAGTCGACAGGCACGTAGTACATTTCACTGCGATTAATGTGCCATCTGAAGCCATCATTCGATGGTCCGAAATATCGCCGCACTTTGCCCGCCGTCTTTCACAGCTCCTTCAAGACTCGATTACATAGAAAGATTGTTAATAACCAGTCAACTACGCTCAGTTCGCTTTTTTAAGAAGGGTTTACTGATAATTTGCTTCAATCCTTCATTTTTTTTCCGACGTTGTTCGATATTAATGAATCCCTATTTCAGCAGTGGCCGACCACCAGTACCTACCTAGGTAGTGCAAAAAGCCCTAATTTTCCCAGCATCAGTTTTGCGATCAGCCGGGCTTTGTTTTATGATAATTCCCACTCGTTCTGGCAAAATGTAGGCTTCTTAGGAACGATATCATCGGAAACTAATGTCTAGGAGCAGTCTTGCATCGCGCGGACTGGAAAATGCATCTCTTATCTCGCAATGCCGCTAGTTTCACATACTGGGAGTATGACCACGAGGATGCGTCGATAGGGCATCAACTTTTTTTCATGCGATGCAACATACTGCAGAGGTCTTTTGAAAATAGCTTACTATTTTTGTTGCGATCGGTGTATCAGCCACTCGAGAAAAGCAGCTAAGTCGACCATTCTCTGGTTCTCGAAGCACTAATCGCGGCGAGGTGCATTGGTGTTCGCTTTAGCAAGAGATGGGTGGCAGTGCGATGAGATATCGGATAGCCGAAGCGCTAAAGGGCACATTATTATTTGCTCAACCACGATATACCCCCTGCTACATCTGTTAACTAATTGACTGTGCCGTATTGGTTGCAGGCCTCGAGGCATCACAAGGCTTTCTTGCAAGGGTACTTTCTTATGCGAGAATGAGACATATTCATGGACTGGATTGTAAATAGATTGTAATGAATCAACATATATGTCGGGTGTACCTCCTAGGTCAAGACATGTCAATTTACGAAAGAGCAAACGCCATACTCGAATAACGACATCTAAACCCCGGCTTCTATCCCGCGAAAAGTATCAGCAGCATGGATACCCTCGACGTAATACGAGTGCCTACATTGTCACTCCTGTCATCAAGCAGCAATAACACATCCTCCGGACAGTCAACCTTGCCCAAGACAATAAACAAGATTGTCAAGAAGAAATTGTATAAACGGACTACAACACGAACATCACCAACCTCCTCGAGCCTCCGCCGCTCAAGCTCCGGCAAATCGTCATCTCCTTACAGAAACCGGAGACATAAATGGAGAACAGCATATCATAAGGACGGAGCTAAGTTATCGCTCGGAGAGTTCTCTAATCGAAGGAAATCTCGCAAGTCCTATTCGCGCACGAATACAACGCCATCGTCGACAAGATCAGTTCTCTCGCCTGTGGCAGCCACAGCTAATCGATCTACGACTCGTGGGCAGATATCAACTCCCTTCGGAGAATCGCCATACACTCCCCAATCTGAGCAGAGCCCAATTATAATTGAAAGCGACGATGACGATAATGAAAATCCGATTACACCGAGTCCGATCCAGGACTCCCCTTTATATGGACGAAAACCCCGACGGCGAGATGCCAATTCGAGTGCAACGACAGTCGCATCATCATCTTTGTTATACCCCGAGCTACCGACAGGAACATCAAACTTTGTACGCTACCACCCAGAACCAAAGGATGACAGTACAATCGATAGCAGATTGATCGGCATAATACGAAAAGGACCAAAGGGTAATGTTAGGAACAAGACATTAGGTCAAATCTATACAGCTGCCATGGAAGGTGAAGATGGTTACATCAAAATCGGATGGACAGAGCAGGAAATTACACAACGCATGACCGGATTGAATTCCCCAAAAAAGTATGGGAGAATCTGCAACGTAGCGGACACCACTCCCGGTGCGCAGAGGAGACTCTTGAATGGCTACTATGCCGAGCAGATTATACACCTGGAATTGTATAATTGCAGGCGCAGGGCAGTCGATCGAAATCAGACGGAATGGTTTGAGATAGGCAGAGAAGAAGCGCATCGAGTCTGTCATAAATGGCGGAAATGGCTCATCCAGTGTCAGCCATACGATGAGAACCGGCAACTCACGGAATTTTGGATGAGACGCTTGTATCAGATGGAGATTTGTAATCCTTATAATGCCGCCAAGCACGGATGTCTTCATGATCGTTGGAGTGCATTTCTGAATCCGAATTGGTTTGACAAGACATCATACGAGATTCTCATTACCTGGAGGAAGATCTCCAGGTGGTTTGCGTGGATCTGCGAGAACTACCAGATAATCGTCACTATTCTTGGGATTATCATCTGGGCTTCGAGTGGTGTTGTGTCACTTTTGCTATACATTTCTCTCGTATTGGTCGTTTGGGCTGGAGTATCCACCACAAAGAAGGAAGAAGGCAAAAAAAGCTGAATTCCTTCCTGGCCGGAGGAAGGTTTCTGAATTTTAGAGCATTTTAGGCGTTTTTCTCGGATAGTGTCTGCATTGGAGTTATCATACATAGGCCAAGTATGTGGAGTGTCATCCTTCTGAATATATGATCGTTCGAATTGATTTTATTTCCTCCTTGATTCATAGATATCGAAGAGTATTAGAGATATTTGTGCTATACAAACATCTCTCATTTTCTAGAGTTAGGGCTAGGGCTTGGTCCATCTCGGCTTAGCTTGGTCGAGATTTCCACTGACGTCAAAGTCCGAATTCAACTCTTACTTCTCATCCTTTTTGGTGCCCTACATGTTCTGTTAATGCCTCGTCAATGCGCCCTCTATAATAAAAATTAATCACAATTAATCGTTGGCAATTGATATATGAATCAACATGGGAAAGAAGTTCCTCATTACCGGCGCTGCCAGAGGCATCGGTCGAGGACTGTCGCGGCTTTTGCTTCAAGAAGGGCACAGTGTCTTCCTTGTTGACAACAACAAGACTGAACTAGACCATACAATGAAACACCTCGCTGAGACTGCCCCGGGGAGCAATTATTCCACTGCATTATGTGATTTATGCGAACCATCAGAAATCAAGTTCGCCGTTGAAGAGGCTGGCAAATTTTTCAACGGCCGTTTGGACGTCCTAATAAATAACGCCGCATACACTGGGGCAGTTGGAGGCACACCCTTCGCCGAGCTTAGCCTCGATACATGGAACAAAAGTATCCAGACCAACTTGACCGGCACAATGTTGATGAGCCAAGGATGTCTGCCCTTGTTGAGAAAGGGTGCTGGGCGCGAGAAGGGTGGATCCATCATCCACATGTCCTCAACGCGTGCACACCAATCCGAGCCAAATTCCGAGGGTTACGCAGCGACCAAAGCAGGGCTTATTGGACTCACACACGCGATGGCTTCCAGCTTGGCCGGTGATGGCATTGCTGTCAATGTTATCTTACCCGGATGGATCAATGTTGCCAATGAAAGCAAAGATGGCGGCGCATGGGAGGATGGACTGTCAGAAGAAGATCACCGGTGGCACTTTTCGGGACGAGTGGGTAAAGTTGAGGATATACTGCGCGCGATTGAGTACCTAGCTGATGCTGAATTCGTTACTGGTACGGAAATGGTGGTGGATGGAGGTGTTACCAGAAAGATGGTGTACCCTGAGGAATAGGCCTGCTTTTTAGTTGAAGTCTGTGTCTGAAAATGTACAACAGTCTATAAATATTGCATTAGAGATTGGTGGCGTATGAAAGAATTGCGTCTACCATAACTCACTACTGACGCTCGAAGCCCACACACATTGGATGAAGACCGGACACTATGAATCTCGATATATGCGTCATACGTAGAAAATTGTGTAACGGTGCTCCCGAGGTCGGAGAGCAAGAAATAATGAAAATAATGATCAATGCTACAAAGGCCTAGCATGAGATCCAGGAACAGCTACGGTGAAGCAATTTCTTTTTGTGCTTGTCAAACCGGGGCCGCACAGGACAAAGCCTGACGGTTATCGGGAGTGCCCAGGATCTCGAACGACATGACTACCAATTCCTATAAAGACTGTCTGCAAATCCCAACAAATTTGAAGGTCATTAGTGACGACCGAACCTCGTGATGGAGTCTGCCAGTGACGCTGGCACGATCACAATGTGTGTCAGAGGAATGATATGGAGCCCCTTTTCGCATTTTGATGCATTCTGTATTATGTTCACTATCACCTTTGAGTTAGCTGAAACATCAAGATATCTTCGAAACCCGAGACCGTCGAGCTGGTGGAGTTCTTTCAACCGAGATGAAATATCCCACTCCTGCTTGCTTGATAATAGCCACTGCCATCATCGCACAGCAGTTCATACCAGTCTTTCAATTGGCCCTATTTTCTAGAAATGCTGCTTTTCTTTTCTTGTTCGTCTTTCGCTACCTGCGAC
The DNA here is from genome assembly GCA_023626215.1 of Talaromyces sp. PL2406. Classification (NCBI taxonomy): domain Eukaryota; kingdom Fungi; phylum Ascomycota; class Eurotiomycetes; order Eurotiales; family Trichocomaceae; genus Talaromyces; species Talaromyces sp. PL2406. Next base: position 91,613 of record JAMAGL010000026.1, on the reverse strand, counting down.
TGATTGTCCACATCATATCCTACTGGATTATATACCGCCCAGCACCAATCCCACGAGAACCACGCTATCGTCGTCGCGATGTGACCGTTATTGTTCCTACCGTCGACCCCGAGAATAAGGACTTTGTGGGATGCATCTCGTCAATCATTTCCAACCGTCCGAAGAAACTCGTCATTGTCGTCCCGTGCGAGGAAATGGTCAAGTCGACCGAGAAAATCCTAGCCGCGTCACGATTGCGTTTCAAAAAGGTCTCCATAGCAGTATTGCAAGCTGTCAAGGCTAACAAACGTGTACAGGTCGCCTGTGCAGTTGCTGAAGTCCGCACCGCCATTACCATTATCGCTGATGACCATGTGTTTTGGCGGAGTCGAAGGTTCCTTCCCGTGATTCTTGCGCCCTTTGAGGATCCGAAAGTAGGTGCTGTGGGTACGAATAAACGCGCTCTGCGTACGGAGCAGGGGTTTACTGCTGCGGCGTTTTGGAACATGCTTGGTGCCGCTTATCTCGAACGTCAGAACTTTGACGTTAGGGCTACGAATGCAATTGATGGTGGTGTCTTTGTCAACTCTGGACGAACTTCTGCGCATCGTACCTCGATCTTGCAATCTCCGGAGTTCTTGATGGGATACCTGAATGAGCGGTTTTTCTTCGGTCTGTTCGGGCCACTCAATTGTGACGACGACAACTATATTACCTGGTACGAAACACGGTATGGCTGGAAGATCAAGATCCAACACTATCCCGAAGGGCTTATGGAGACACCATTGGGCACGTACCCCAAGTTTCTTTCTCAGTGTCTTCGCTGGAGCCGCACAACCTGGCGAAGTAATTCAGCCAGTTTGTTAACAGATCGTACCGTTTGGGGCCGACAGCCCTGGTGTGTATATGCTGTTTATCTCACCAGCTTTGTCAATTTTGCGCTCTTCTATGACTTTGCGCTCATCTACTGTTTTCGTCACTCCAAATGGGTCAGCATTTCCACGGTGGCCTACCTGCTGCTCTGGATCTTTGCCAGCAAATTGGTGAAATTGATCCCCTACTTTTTCCGCCGTCCAGAGGATTTGATCTTCCTTCCGGGTTATTATGCATTTGGATACTTGCACAGTCTGATCAAGTTGTACGCTCTATTCACGTTCTGGGATGTGACGTGGAGTGGTCGACAACTTGATCGTATCAGTACAGGTGAGGGGAAGTGAGTGTCAAGCACTTTGTGGAAGGGTGGTTTGCTAGGAAAAGACATCGATATTGCTTTCGTTGTCGTACAGTCGTTACGGAGTACTGCGTATGTATCTGGCTGGACTGGATACAGCCTTTGAATGATATATAATCTTCATTGAGCTCATCAATAGAGGTAATTATTAATATTAGTAGATTGTAGAAAGTAATAATAATGCATATCCCGGCGTATAATGCTAATATTATGGGCTCAAGTATGAGCCCCTTTTCCTCCTCCACCCAACGAACAAAGACAGCAATCCACCAAGTCCAGCCACGGCAGTCAGAACGCGCATCAAGTCCTCAAAGCTTGAAGCATACACTTGTGCTGGTGAGAAATGCTCATTGTGTATCCTCAACCGCGTACGAAATGCCGACTCTGCACTGGCAATGGCTAAACAAAACCCGGCCGTTCGAATAAAATTCGCAATTAGGGAGGCATCCCGCTGACATCTTGATTTCTGTCTAGAGAGTTCCTGAAGAGCCGTGTGGGTAGCTGATATCGTAATACCGTGACCCAGACCAGTGACTACCATCACGATGACACAGACACGGAGCGTTGTATGCGTATTGAAAAGAGTCAGACTCGCAGATGAGATGATGTTCAGAGCCCATCCAAACCATAGAGGCCATCGATAATGATAGATTTTGGTGGGTATCAGATCGATTGCAGCGGTGACTAAGAGCATAATCACAATCATCGCTATCAGGACTGCTCCGATTGAAGTGGATGATGACTTGTGTACTCCTCGAAGGTATGCGGGAACATACACCAATTGTACAGCAATCTGGTATTTTTTAGTAACGATCTCCTATATCAGATGGAGCAGGGTGAACTTACCAAAAGACTTTGTATCAAAACACACAGAAACATGACAGGGGAAACCTTCAATACGCCAAGAGACAAAAATGGCCTCGATGCACCCGATCTCTCATATACCATGGTAACAATCATTCCCACGGCTCCGGAAACAAGGGCCACAAGCACCTCCCATTTCAGCTGTTTCTGCAGACTCGAAGCCCACGTAAGTCCGAGTAGTAGCGCGGCCATACTCGCAGAAAACAGTAAAGAGCCCGTCCAGTCGACATTCATCAATCTCTTCTTTGACTCCAATGACTCTCCAACCGGCCGGACAGAAAAAGGCGTGATGATGAAGAGGATAAAGCAGAATGGGGCGGAAATATAGAATACCCATTTCCAGGAATCTTGCTGGATGAATTTTCCACCTAAAACTAGCCCTAGGATGGCACCAATTGCGCTGCTAAACATGACAACAAAGCTGTAGATTGGTCTGCGTCCATCGGAAACCATATCCATCAACATAGCTGGGGGAATTGATATCATCGCCGCGGCACCGGCTCCTTGTACACCACGACCGACGAGTAATATTGGGAACAGGGGAGGCGAAGCCGAGACAATAATCAAGCCCATGGTGAAAATGACCAATCCTGCTATGAGCATGTTCCTTCGACCAAATATATCCATTAATGCGACATTGCTGCGTTGCATTGTTGCGTTGGCCAAAATGTAGACTGTGATGGGCCATATTGTGTCTCTTGATGGGTTAGAGTGATATTCTCCGGCAATATTCTCGTATTCTGTCAGAGAAGAGATTCATATTAAGTTAAGTACCTGGATGAACGACTTACTGGAAGAATCGGGATCAGTATCAATGCGTCCATGGTAACCATCATCGCCATAATAGCAAAGCATACCACCATCGACCATTCAAGCGAAGTAGATATCCAGCCTTGTTCGATGGGTTGATCAGACTCTTCGGCTGTTTCCAGCTCAATTGCATTATTGTCATCGTCATTGCTGCTGTCGAGGTTAAATGTGCTTTGTGAAGCTGTGGGATATGTTGCGACAGTCGTTCGCTCTTTGGCATGACTTTTGGCGCCATTATTGATCACGATTCCAGTAGTTTCCTGCATTGGTATTGTGTCAGACTGGGAAGCCATTCTGCCAGAGGAGAACGGCATGAACCCTAATTGAGAAAATCAGTCTGCGGCAACAGCCCTAATTAAACTTGGGATAACCTTTCACCATTATGTATGGATTATTAATTAGCTTCACATCTCAAATAAAACATCAAGGAAAATCAATGTTTAGTGTTGACACTTCTCAAGTTGGTAATGGAATGCTGTGTAACTGATGAACGAGCCGGTACACGAGATCAAGGCTTCACTTGCTTTCAAGTGTGGGCCATCCAAACTAACCTGCAGCAGTAGAGATGCTTGAATTGCTTCGCAGCGCAGTTCATTGGTGGCATTGTATTCGGTACGGGTTATCAGTCCGGATCTACGGTTATTGGAACGTTCCTATGCAAGGGGTCCCGGCATTCCTGTAGAATGGCAACACAAAGTATGTTGACTGTAACACCACTGGTTGTCTAGTTGTAGTTCTATCTTTTATATCGGGCACGGCTTATACTATGCCCAGGTGTGCACTTCATGCATTCGTTGATCCGTTCAAGGTTGATAGAGAGTGTCGGAAAGATAAGGCAAGACATAGGACGTGTGTTTTGTAATCGTATATTCTGCTTTTTGACTTCTAATGACTCTCCTGATTCTCACACTCTAATTTATAACACACTGCTTCCCGGTCATCCTCAACTGCGCCCACATTATTGCCTCCTAGGTGTCTCTTGCAATTGCCCTTCAATGGTCGTGTTGTCGCAGATGTATCAGACACCAGGGACGGAATAGCTGCCACAAAGTGACACCACAATGTGATCCGGGTAGCTTGTCCGAAATAACATCCTGTATTCCGCCACTGTATCGTGCGATGATCGCCAGTTTGCTCTCACTTGGCGTCTGGGTCATGTATCCGGCAACAGTGACCGAGTTGCAATCGGCTCAGAAAAGTATCAAACAACGACAGTTTCAATATGTTATTTCAGCTGATTGAAAAGAAGATGATTAGAATACGTATAACCAAGCGGACTCAAAGCGCTTACCACTCGTTCTTGTGACAATAACCACATTCTCTTCCATCCGGACGAGAACCCCTGAGATTTTTTGGTCGGTTGGCTCTTAGACACTAATGTGTCGCAGCTAGCTATGCTTTGTGAATCGCATTCAGCGACATCTTTCGTAGCATCTTTCGTGTAATCTTTCGCGGCATCCGTCTTCGATTGCATAGCAGCACGTCGGTTGGCCATGACGACTTCGTAGTTGGATGGGATCTGGCGGAAGTTGGGGAATCCTGCAGGCATGCCTAGACTTGTAGAGGTAGGAATATGAATTCGAGTGACGATAGAATAATGATAGGGTCAAGAATGTATCAGGTCAATGTATCGATGCACGGATTGAGATTTGCAAAGATAGAAGACTGTATTCTTTGGCTTGTCTAGTCGATAGCTACGTGAAAAGTGCAGAATGGAAGGTGCCTCCTGCCGGTACTTATAGACAGGCACATGCCTCAACCTGGTCAACACGAGGAAGGCATTGTACATACGAGGCTAGACAAGTGAGTCATGCTTCATATTGTGCCAACAAACGCTATCTCCAAACCAACCTCGTATGGGCGATGGAGAACGCGTACTGTTTGGGAGCCCGACATTTCCCTTCTGGGAGTCCGATGCCGCCTGTGGGCGAGAGAGAGCAAACAGTGCAAACAGCACGTGTTGCTCGCTTTCTATTGGCTGCTCGCGTGGGGATCCGTCTATATCCGCTTCTGATTGGTCAATTTTGCTGTTTGCTCTGTTTGCATGGTTGCATGTTGACTCTTCTTCTCGTGATTCCTCAACAAAGTTCATGACTCAACTCACTGCTCCATTTCCGTCGCATTGGCCTGCAACTCAATCGCTTTCCTTGACCGTCCCCCGGCGAGTCTTGTGCTTGCATCGAACTCGGATTTCCAGATACCTCGCCCACGCTTCTCGCCAACGCAGTCCAGGGATAATTGACCTCATTGACATCGTAACTATCAGCTCCAGTGATTGCAGCGTAGTTGGTCGCATACTCCGGTCCCCAAACGGCCTGTACTTCCCACGTGTAAGGAACAATATACCCCGTGGCTAACTCGGAGGGATCGAGAATGAAGTCCCGAAAGAGGGAACATCGGCTTCACTCAGTATGGTAGCGAACTCGAGCGCTGGACACGAGAGCCCGACATCGCCATGCATTCGCGCCAGTCGGTAATAAAGATGAGACTCGTTCACCGTTACGCCTGGAAATGTCGTGGGGCTGACGAATATAACGTGATTGCTTCGGATATGTCTTCAATTGTTAGGTCCGGGTACTCCATCAACTTGAAGAATTGAATGTCCTCAGTAGTATTCGCTTGTGTTGCGAAGATTGTCCCTCTGTGTTGGACGATTCTATGATCAGCGGTTGTGTCTGGAGAAATTGCCAGCTTTGAGCATCGATATGGCTGGTCCTTGAAGAGGTCGTCATCGATCACAGGTCCCTAGGGAAACAATGGAAGATTTGCTTCGGGAACGGCGATCACCCTATGTTCACTGCTTGTATTGCTTCGGATTCGAGAGACCGTAGACCAAGGTCAGTAGTACAGTTTGCGGCATTGAGAAGCTGACTATATTGCAGTTGATAGTCCTGCGCGGAATAGCATGGCGGCATATAGATCGAAGTTGCAATACAGGCAATCCAACGAGCATCATCAGCTGCATTAGCTTGAGTCGTGTTACCACCATACGCTAGAGTCTGCATCAAGACACTCCCACCGCCAATCAATGTCCCAAACAAGATCTATCTGTCGGGATCTCCTCCAAACTGACTAATGTGATTCTGCACCCAGCTTATAGCGGCACGTTGATCGTGGAGTCTGACGATGATCATGGTTTCCTTCTTGCAACAATTCATCACTCGCCAAAAACCCGTAGGGACCAACACGGTAATTGAAGGTCACAACGATAACATTACCACCGCTCGCTTCGATAATACCGGTACCGTTGTAGTTTGGATTGAATTGTTCGACAAACATCCCCCCTTGGATCCATATCATGACTGGTAGACCATCCGCTTCGCTCGTTGGGCAAGAATCAGCTCCCGTAGATCGAGACGTCTAGACGTCTATGTAGAGACAGTCTTCGGACATTGTAACCGGCGGCGAGGGTAGGAGTTGGTCGACACCGTAACACACTGGACCATGCTACCAAACACTATCAGGATCTATATCCTCAATGTCATTGGGAACGGAAAATGAGAGGTGCATACCTCCCCTGCCATCACTACTTCAGCCTCCACCAAGGGGCGACCGCACGTTTGAACCAATTCTGTTTAAGTGCGGGTGCTGCATATTGCATCAACACCGAGAAATTGGTTGATGCCATCAATTGATTGGACAGATATGTACCTTCATACGTTGCATATCCCGAGTTGACTTGAGGACTGAATGCGACCGCGATAGATGAAACGGACAGCAGTGCCCATACCGCTCGCTGCGAGAAAGAGGGAAACATTTCTCTTGAAAATGAATTCGGATTATTTCAGTTATTGAAGAGGCTCGCTTGCATCTAAGACGTTTGAACAATCTACTCATCTTGATATGAAATCATCACGGACTCTTTATACAGTATCATCACGGGACCCTTTATGTAGTTCACAACATTGAAATCTTCAATCTCAGCCTCAACTTAAGGGTTCTATACCCGGATTCCAAATAACAAAAAAATTTACAAATCCTATGTCCGATCTTGAGGATACCTCATGTTGGCCTCAGCACGGCCAAGCTGTTCCTCGGACCGAACTGTCACTCCAACCACGTTGAAATAGTGGTTTGGAGCGCTTCCTGCAACCAGCGCCCGCCCGAATCAACATCCGTATCGAATCCATGACCCCCTTCTTGAAGTAAGAGTACAATTCTATCTGCTCCCTGTCTACCTTTCAGCTGTTGTCTGGCACCGTTGACGAACCGTTCGCTGAGTTTAGCTGGCACCAGGATATCTTGTAATCCGTGGATAATAACTATTCCTCCTTGGGGTAGTCTGGTCTCTTGCTTTCGAGGCGTTGTAGTTGGTAGAACCGTTCTCGATGAGCTGGCGAGGTAGCTGAATCCCGTGCAAAATATTGTAACAAAGTCCCATCTTCAATGAGCTGTAGTGTCAATGCCGATCGTTCTTCTGATATGTCGCTTGAGACAACGTTGTCGGTCTGAATTAAATCCCGGCTTTCGATCGAGGTTGTCTTCAAATCTTCTGCCTTCGTAGTATCGACAGGATCATCTTGATTCAACATAGGATACGAAGCCGGCAAGCTCTTATTTCGTCCGAATATGTCATGGCGAGATATACATTGAGAAATCCACCCGCTGAACCTCCTGTAGTGATGACACGCTCTGAATCCAGTTCGATAGGTGTTGGCAAGGATGACAATAATTCGGTAACAGCGTCTGTGTGCAGCCACTTCCAAAAGTCGTCGATGTCACATAGTATCTCGACGGCAGTCGATTCTGGTAATAGTCGATAGTTTCCGCATGCGATGATTGCGTCGTGTTTCTCCGCAAGTTGGAGGACCCATTCCTGGAACCAGGGGCTGTAAAGTGAATCTCCAAAGATCTGGTCGATATAGGTGTCAGTTACCGGTTTGACATTGTTACTCAACTTGAGTTTGGCATGAGAAGTCACTGACCAACGCGCCACCATGGAACTGAATTATAGCTGGATATTTACGCTGAGTTCTCCTTGTGGTTATGAGAGTTGTTGGCATCAAAGAATTTGCTCGGATTACATGATTACCGACTGTTTTTTATCTGGTTTGCAGTATAGAAAAGTTTGAGAATCGTGGAGAGATTTATGAACCATCTATGAAAGCCATTCTTGAGAATGGTAGGAGCTCGTGAGTTTAGGAAGAGTTTGTTACGGTCACAGTTGCCCAACGCGACAATGAGCCCAACTTGAAATCCTCAGACTCCAAGAGAGTATCAATATAGAGTGAGGCTTATATATTACCTTTTTAAGGAGGGAGCGAAACGCATAAGACTGCCCGGTTCTAAATGATGTTTCGGACAGCAACTTGGCCCGAGACTTCAATCCGCGACTTTCGACAAAATTAATTCAGGTGCATTCAAGACGCTTAGGTTTTCATCAAATTGAAATTTATGGTGTAGAAATGAAGCTTGTGATCATGTACAGTACCAGTAATCCTCAGCACGGGTCACCACAACTGTATTACAAAAATGTGCTCTATATTTAATTAGAAGCTCTATCATTTGCATACAGACGGATTCGAAACCTACATATTTTTACACACATCCTCATTTTTATTCTGCCCCACCTTTCAGGCTGTTGCTTGAAGCTAGTCCCAATACGGGGTATCTCTGCCCTCGTAGACACTAAAATTGCAGTGCAACTTTTATGAGTGCAAAGACAGCGATATCCGTGTTAGGAGTGTAAGGGTGGGACGAAATAAAATAAGACAGAGTGTGTAAAACATGAAGGAGGTTTCGAGTTCGTCTGTATGATTACGAAGCATGGTATATGAAAGTAGCAGTCTTCTTTGGTATGGCTTATCATTTAGATTACAAGCATTGGGATGTACTTTATTATTTAGGTGGCTTTGGACAACAGGTAAATCCCCTTTTAAATAGCTTTAATCAGACCTTTATCAGTACGCACTGTACGGAAATTGTTAAAAATCAATCATAAATTCTTTCCTATATACGTAACGTCAATGTCAGGACATGGTATCGTGTATCATCACAAATCAGCCCTAAACTCCCTAGCATCACCATAACGTCCTCAACATATTTCCACGCAATAACGCATGACAGCATGATTGCTGAAATACATGGATGTTCGCTAATAAAAATATCCACGAAGAAAAAATCGCGATCTATAAACGATTCAAAGTTCTATTCAGAAATATACAGTAAGACCAGCTTACTCGGCAGGAGAAGAGCCGAGGTTCAACGTCATGCGAACAGTTTCAGGGCATCCGTGAGTGGCATGGTCATCGGTAGGGATGAGATATGCATCAGCGCAGGCAGAGTCGCCGGGCTTGCAAGTGGCCGAAGGGCAGTTGCCGGAGTCGTTGGATGTAACGGCGAAACCAGCAGTAGAGAAGGTAGAGTTGCTGCCCATATTGATACAAGAAAGATCCCAGTAGATAGTAGGGTCAGACAAGGTGTACTCGTATTGCAAGACATCGGCCTGGTCGGGGGTGGTGGAGATCTTGATGGAGATACCGCCACCGCCCGGGTTGAGGCGCCAGTCTTCGGAGTAGCCCTGACCACCGGGGGTGAGAGTGACCATTTCAGCATCGGCTGTGTTGCTGACGGACCACAGGTAGATGGTCTGGCCCATGTTGTTGACGATATCGACACCACCAGCGGTGCTGTTGTCGCGGCGCTGCATTGTAGCAGGGAGAGCAGAAGCCAGGGCGCCGAGAGAGGCGATGGCAGCAATGGTCTTGGTCAACATCATTTTAAGTATGTTTTGGGAAAAGAAAGATATATCAAATGAATGGATATAGGTAGTCCGAAAGAGTGACTATAAAAGAGAGTGTTGGTCAAAAGACGAACGAATGTAAGAAAGAATGAACACCCTTCGAGAAGAGCTTTTGTCGTTGGTGTAGAATGAGGTGGAAGAGGAGAAGAGAGAGTAGACATGATCGATGGAGTCAAGGCCCTTCTTATACCTTCGACTACATACACCCCGAGACATTTTCCCGGGTCGAAGGGTGAAAATTTTCTCTTTTTCTTCTCGCCCTCTTCGGCAATTAGCCGATCAATAGATAGGACATCCTATCATGGCCAGGAGAGAGCAAACCCATTGTTTGTTCAATCCCTGTTCCTGTGCCTGTGTGCCTGAGCCCAGACCAGGCTCAAAGGTCGCGAACCTGGCTTGTTGTCCATGGCTCTCGAATCTCGAACAGTCTGTGGAAACTGCGCTGATTAGCTGCGGGGAGGCCTTACTCCAGTTTTTGGCAACTGGCTGCAAATCACTTTTTTATCCGACTCACCGAGCCAGGGTAGACGATCAAGGAAACAAGAAAAGCCGCGCAACAATATGGTGACTATCCTATCAGAACGGACAGCAGACCTTCTGGAAGGACAGAAACATGAAAAGCCATGGATCCGCTGGCCCATAATAAAAAAGCCATGGCGCCGGCTCGGCAAATAAGGTTAAAATGAGTGCAGCAAACTCCACTGCTGGCGTATATAATTGGCAGATCGACTATGGATCAATCTCTAATTGATCAACCAGCTGCCCGAAAACTGGGGTATCAACACGTGCTGTGACGAAGCCGTGGCGATAAGAACAGCCCGATGTGATGAGAAATCGCTTTGTCTACGTGGGGTCGCATGGACTGAAGTGGTAGTTGGACGTGAAAATCAGGTACTTGGTCCAGAATTGAGGAGGATCTTCTACTGCCCCTCATCCGAGCCCTGGTCTAGGCCCGAGATGTTGTTCGATAAGACGCGCAATCACCATCTCAACCGGGTATCCGGCTAGGAGGATGAGTACCGGCAGTGATATGGTTTACTACGGATTTGAGAGCAGGGAAAAAATTATGAAAGAACAAATTTTGGATTTTTTACAGCTTTGGTTCGCTAAGCTGATCTCAAATATAGACGAAGAAGTGAATAAAGGCTATATACAACGAATATATCCAGCAACCATCGCACATGAATTTTTGGCTGTCCCTAGCAACTGAGTTTCAAATTCGAGACACCCCGCTCTAGTTGTACGTAAACAGCGTGAGTCCATCGGTGTAGACACTGATGTTGTCAGAGTACACTGCCTCACTTGTACCATCCACCTCAATCATATTAGTAACACCAACAGTGTTGAGAGTGTACACTCTCAGTCTGCTTGTCGATCCGTCCACACGGAAAATTTCGCTCTGGCAGGCTTCTCCGTTACCAGCGTTTGAACAGGTTGTGCTGTAATCGTTGAAGAAGCTGTAGAGACCAGCTCCGTAAATGTAGATTGAGTTGCTGTTGGTAACATACAGACCAAGAGCATCGCAGTTGCCGGGGAGGCAGCTGCTGTAGTCCGGATCGTTCAGGGTTGCGTTGTACGCATAAGGACCTGACTTGGCATCTGGGCTTGGTTGATAGTAAGGAGTCTCGGTTTGGATGAATCCAGCCATCACATTGGATGCACCGGAGAACGAATACTGATAGAGCGAATGATGTTCCACGGCGGTTCCATACCTGATCAATGGTTAGCATTGGTCATTAGACAGTGCTCGCGGTCGAAGACAATCTAGAACCCAAAAATCGGCTCTAGAAAATCCCCCCCTGCTAATTCCCAGTACTCACATGATAATATTGCTGCCTTCAATAAGAGCACCACGACCAGTATAGACTGAAATTTGAGTATTGGCGGCATCGTCGATATCGTGATCAGCGGTCCAGAACCAGTTGTTCTCAAGGTAAACGTTGTTTGCCGAGCCGGTGATGTGCAGCGACATAAAGCCTGCTTCACAAGCATCAGTGACGGCTCCGGTTTTCGGGCAGTTGGCAACCTGCAAATCAGAGCCAGTGAAGCCGCCAATACGAGTGTGAACGTCCCAAAGACCAGATCCTTGGTCTCCATTGAGATTGTATTCAATCAGGACGGCACCGGCTGCACCACCTTGGGTGCTGACGATGATATCAGAAACCTCAACGCTGCCAGAGTCTCCTTCCTTACCAACTTGTACGACCGGGTAAGGTAGCTCGATGTTGGAGAACTTGCTGCCGCTTCCCATAATCGTGGGATAGGACTCACCAACGACTTGAGAGCCAGGAGGAATGTAGATGGTGTCGGTAACAAGGTAAATGCCATAATCAAAGAATGCAATGCTTCCAGAGGCTGCTGCGGAGTTGAGTGCATCTTGAATAGCGGCGGTGTCATCGGTAGAACCATCACCTTTTGCGCCTGAACTGCGCATGCTTACCACGCTGCCGGTTCCGTAAGACTCATATTGAGGCTTGCTCTTGGTGAAATAATTGGATCCTTGCAACAACCCAGAAGGACGTGAAACGGGGTCAAAAGCACCATTCAAGACATTGGGTCCTGTAGGGGTATATTCATGTCCTTGACCGAAGCCAGAGATTGTCGTGGTACCACCAGCCAAGTAGACGCCGTTGGGGCCTTGGATCGCAGTGGGCACATTGTTCAATGCCACATTCTCAATAATGAGATTACCTGCACCAGCAGGAGAGGAGCTAGTAGTCCATGCAGTTTTGAGGAAGGTATCAGTGTTGCTAATTGTGCTGTCGATGATTGTTACGGATCCTGCTGAAATAGCCGAGGAGCCACCAATAGAGAAATCAAAGGCAGTTGTGCAACTGTCAATGGTAAGACCCGAGTAGGTCCATCCCCAGTTCCAGATTTGGCTAATGGCTGTCACAGCATTGGAAATGGCGACATTTCGCATGGTGAATTGTTGGTTGCCAATATTCAGACCGTAGAGACCACCAGTGACAGTCACATCAGTGAGGAAACCACCAGAACCTGAAAGATGAAGAAAACGTGTAAGCAACAGTCTCGTTTACCTGCAACTTTTCAACAGAAGCAACAACTGACGACTTACCATTTTCGATAAAGATACCCTGCGCTTGTGTACCCGCATCGGCATTAAGCTTAATTTCCACGTTCTGCAGACTTGTGGCCTGAGCAGTAGGCCAGTGAATACCAGTCGATCCGCCGGAAGCCGGGATCGCAGTGAGATCCAAAACCAAGTTTCGAATTTGACGATAGAAAACGTTTGTTGATGTCCAACCCTGGTTACCGCTGGATTGATATTGATCTCCATCAATCAAACCGAGGCCAGTGAAACCGGCTGTGGCCTTGAGGACAGCAGGAGAATTGGGATTACCGATCAATTGGGTGAAATAATAGTCAATGATTGACGATGAGACTACGTAAGTGCCGGCAGGGAAGTAGATGATAGCCGGGGTCGTCGAGGATGTCTGTCCAGACGAAGGACCAAAACGGCCGCCACCACTGATGGCATTATTGATGGCGGCAGTATCATCAGTCACACCATCGCCTATAACAGCACACCGTTGTTGTTAACATGATTCCGCTTTATACTTTCCGTGCTAAATGGATAACCAAGTTGTTCACTCACCAGCAGCACCATAGTCCTTGACATTTCTGAAAACCACATATCCACTTTCTGCATGTGGTGCAAACCCTTGGTGAGCAATATCAGCCAGCCAGTAAGATGGATCGTCCACGGCCGCTGCTTGTAGGCCATGTGCTTCTGCAGTGGCTGACGCTACAGCTACAGCCGCAGTTCCAGTTGGTCCATCATAGTGCACATAGTCGGAAAACTGGCTGAGCGCAGAACTCACTGCACTCTGCACTTCTGGGATCTGAAATTGCTCTGCGCCTGTACTAGCAAGCAATATGCTAGACGCAATCAAGGAACGGAAACGCATTTTGCTCCGAGTCTACCGCCAGCGAAGTTCTCCTTCAAGGAAAAAGAGAAATCACTTTGCTAGGAAGAAAGGGGCGTGGAAAAGCACTGTGTTGTACTCGTTAACCAACTCTGAGGGGAGAAGGGCTCATTTGTACTACTCACGCGCCCAGTAATCACGTTTTTCTGGTCATGAAATTTCTTCCAATTTCAGTCAGCAGGCCTGAGGTGGAGCCCATGGTAACATCGCGGTTGAGCAGCAGGTCTTTGTATGGGCTGTATGGAAAGTAAGCAGCCGTTTGCTCGATGATACATACATTTGAGTCAAGGTAGTCGCGAAAAGGTAGTTAGAGAACTACGCGTTTTCCCTCGCTGCCACTCTTCATCAAGTCTAGTGCTGGACATTCTGCTTGGCTCAAGGCTCCGCGCAGACATACCAGCCCCAGCGCCACAAACACTGATGCCTCGGCCTAGCATTTTTGGAAAATTTTCTCCAATCAATCTGCCTAGAGAGGTCCCTTTTCCCCGTGTACAGTCACATCAGGATGGAAGCTATAGATCGGTTCCTGGTTGAGAAGGCTAGGGCCTTTTCGCTATTAGTGCTACTACTGTAAGGCTCTAGTATGCAGTCAGGCATCTTATGTGCCACCGGAACCAAGGCGACATCAAAGGTATGGTTGAAATCCGCCAATTAGCTACTTGATGAATGTTTAATGCGACGGAACATTAAGCCACAGACTAAATAGCCCCATGGGACATTGCAGGCATCTATCCAAGTGTCGGCCAAATCATTCACTCCGCATTCCATTCCCAGTTCCTCCTGCATTACTACCCCGCAAAGAAGAAGAAAAAAAGAAAAGCTCGGTGTATCACCTGAATATTACCGGTTTTGCACAGAGCATCTGACTCGCAGATTTATGCCCAATGTCGCGAAGCAAAACGACAGACCCATGGTGCCTAGTTCTGTGCGAGAAGAGCAAATGACTATTTGACGCCACAATCAGCATCGTGCTTCTCTAGTACTTGGTACTGTAGTATTTCAGTTCTGAACTATTGTGGCACACTCGAATCTAGAATTAGGGTCACGAACTAACGGACTAGCATACGAGTTAATCCACGAGCGAATACGCCGGTTGGTCGGACGTGTGATTAGCGGATTGGTGCAGAAGGTTAGCCTGTTTAGCATTGTCACTAAGCCTAAGCCACTCACTTGGCCAGTGTAAGCATTTACGTACGTACCAGTTCAGTGTATCCATGGACGTTAAATGGATAATAACCAGCTTTAGGCTCGGTTTTGGAGGTGCCGATCCCGCGCTACGAGGTTATTTGATAGACTCTAGTTTCGAGCATTCTGCAGGTTTGTGCTACGTGATAGGTCAACGAAGAAGACACATCTTCCATCGTGTCTGGGGTAGTATCATGGGGTATCAGATTTAAAATCTCATTGTTCCATGATCTCTGTACAACGTGTAACTAACCTTAATAATTATGCCGTTATGTATAAAAATCTTTTGCAAGGATTTGCCGGAAACTTCTTTACTCGTGAATCATAGTTATAACCTGTCCATATCATCATCAGCTAAGACCATAAATTACGACAGTAAGGGCTCGGCACTTTGTATAAAAAATATGGGGGAAAATGCTATTCTCCCTGCTCCTATATGCTTTTATGGTTCATGCGAAGGATTAGGGTGTCTTCTATTATTTGTTTAGCTGTGCGATGTATCATGGATAACTCTACAAAATTATGCGTACTGCATTTTGGGGCATCCACATACGAAAAGGATTGGTCTGTTCGTTTATGTTACATGGTCCTAGTCGGTCTACATAGGATGTGAGTGAGTCTTATGACTCGAACGCATGACGCCACATGATACAGTAACGGAAAAACAATCGAGCAACCCTCGGTTTATAGAAAATAATTTGAGTTTATAGCTGAGCACCACGACATGGTCAAATGTATGTATGTCCATTGCCGAGTCAACTTGGCACCGTCATATCTGGCACAAGTACAAATGACTACATATGTAAGTAAGTACCGGAAATCATTAGAATCTAATTAGCACACTTCATCGGTGCCTAGGTGCTATCGCTTAATATAGCACTGCGATCTCACCCAATGCCGTCATGTACTTAATAACCAAGTTGATAGTCGATAGATATGCTTCCAAGGCTGATGCTGTTTTCCGTTCTGAGCACAGTTTTCCCAGTCATTCCCGTGGCAATGCATCATTAATGGGGAACTGTAGTATGGTTTGGCTGTCGTTATGATGGAAGCAATAAATCATCCCGGCTTCGCGTTCCGCTTGCCACGAGATATGGTTGAAACGACCATCAGAGAACTTTATTTTCGCCATGAAACTTCTACTGAAAACTAGGCACTTCCCATATCATCTGATTCGAAGCACGGAATAATTTGGTGGTCAGAGAGTCGAAATCGGCAAAATAGGATTGTTCAACATCTGATCCGGGAATTGTATCTAGGTACCTTCCAGAACAACGCGTATTCTCTTTTACCATATAAGAAAGCAAACCCGAGAGACACGGTTCTTTCTAGACAGGCGGCGGTCATGATGGCGGAGGCACAAGAGTATGCCCCAGTGCATCAAACTAGCCATCAGCTGAGCTAACACAGACAGAAGACCCATTTTTACTCCACAATATAAGCCTCATCCAACAGAAACTATGAAAGCAGCCTTATGGATGGGTCGACGACAGATCGAGATCGCCGAGGTTGCCAAACCTTCCATCACCGAACCAGCCGATGCCATCGTTCGAATTACACATACTACGATTTGCGGCTCGGACCTCTACATATATGAAGGCGATCTAGACAGGTCCATGGAGAAGGGGAGGATTGTGGGTCATGAGGCTATTGGGTTTGTGGAAAAGGTTGGAAGCGGTGTGAATCGACTCAAGGTCGGCGATCGGGTCATTATCCTACCCATCATCGCCTGTGGAAAATGCCGGTACTGCGAAAAACAACAATTCGCATTATGTGATACTACCAACGGGTCCCAGGAGATGGAGGCCAAATACGGATATCGACTTTCGGGTATCCTCGGTTCTTCAGAGCTGATGGGTGGATATTCTGGTGATCAAGCCGAGTATTGTCGCGTCCCAAACGCAGATTTGACTTGCATTAAAGCACCCGATGATATTCCTCCAAAGAAGCTCCTGGGCTTGGCAGATGCGACAACATCTGCATGGCATGGATGTGAATTAGCCGAAGTCGGGAAAGGTGATATTGTGGGTGTTTGGGGTTGCGGAGCCGTGGGTTTGTCGATTCAACGCCTTGCGAAGCTGCGTGGAGCCAATAAAGTATTTGCAGTCGACAAAGATCAGACCAGATTACAGATTGCGAAGAGTTTTGGCATGATCCCGGTTGACGTGGTGGCACACCCCAATGTGTCCGACTACATTCTATCAATCCAGCCTCACGGGCTAGATTGCGGTATAGAAGCCAGCGGGTTCCGTAGTATAAACACGCCAAAGCATGCGGCAATGCGGTATATGAAAGCTGAGTCGGACAGTGGCGATACCGTTCATGCAGTCCTCAAATCTACTCGTAAAGGAGGGCACATTGCGCTGATTGGCGACTTCTTCTGGGGCACCAATGACTTTCCTATCGGAATGTTAATGGAAAAGGGAATTACCGTAAGAGGGGGGCAACATTTTGGTCCAAAGGTATTGTCCTCGGGTCCGAAATCTACCCCGTAGGTGAAAGCGTTTTGACACCGAGTCCCACAGTACTACCCACATCTGCTTAACCTCGTGATCGAGGGGAAATATGACCCTTCGTGGATGTTTACGTACGATGGTAAGTACTGCTTGACATACATTTAGCCTGGACAAATTTCTGATGCCTAGACTCCATCTTTAGACGAGTTTGAAAACATTAGCAAGAATTATCGACTATTTGCTCGACATCAGATTCCTGGTGGACTAAAGGTTTGTCTGACAACAGAATTCGGTCGTCAAAAGTATGGGGAATAACTAGTCAGTATTGTACAAAAGAACAAATTGTAACATTATTACAAGCTCAATCTACGCAGCTTAACGGTCCTACTCGGGGAGAACTTGTATGGAAGGTCAACAGCCTTTTCAAGGTTGTAAAATCAGCATGTCTTGCAAGCGTGCATCGGTCCGAGTCTGCGCAATTAATCTCGCACCCTAGGTCAAACGGCTGTCAAGTGTACCTCGAATAGTCCCTTTCTACCTTGATCATGTGCCATACCAAAAAATTTCCCCATGGGGAAAAATCGGCCCATTCAGTTGTGGTCTGGTGAGCCAACCAAATCTTTTAGGGCTCGTAGACGCACGTGCCTTTAATGACGGGGAAGGAGCCAGAATGTATAGATTGCCATATTGGTCAATGCTCAGGTTTGATGAAAATTTTCAATAAAGTAATATGGGTTCAAATATCGAATTTGGAACGGATGTGATCTTGGCTTGAACATCTAGCCCCTACGTGGTATGTATTTTCTAACCTTGGTTGTTTGGAACATACTACTCGGTCATTATTATCGAGGCGGCCATGAGTTCCTTATTCTAGAACGTCAAAGACGTCGTTGTATACATCAGTTACAAATCATGAACGATCTTCTTGCGCGATATTCACGCAAGAGCGTACACCAAGGACGACGCGACAGATTTAGTAGGAAAGTACTTTCATGAATTTTCCCAGGCATGGTATATCCATTCAAACAACTCAAGGCAAGCCAACCTCTCCTCTTGCCCAGGCTATTGCCTCCAGTCCGTCTAGGACTTGCGTTATGGATGTGTGTTGCAACATCTCGGAGATTTCTTTCACAAGGTTTTTCCCATAGGGTCCAACCCACCACGTCATCTTGGTATTTCTTCCCATTCTATCCAGAAGAGCACCAAAATATAACGCAATCAATAGAGCCATGGGTTCTGCTTGCTTGACAGCCGTGAAGAACTTCGAATTCACTGCCAAGACTATCGACCAACAATGATTTTGGAATACACCCCTTGCATTCTCACTGAAGCTATATTTGATATGCCCTATAGCGGCTTGATACATCTCATTTGCCCCCGCGGGCAGAGTAGCAACGTGGCCATCATCATCTGTAGCTTGGATCTTGATTTGGTAGCTAACAGCGGTAAGTCTCTCGAGAGCGGCTTGAGTTGGAAGATCTAGAAGATGTAGGAATCTTAGATCGAGCCCCTGAAGTAGTTCCGCGTGGCATGCGGGTCTTGAATTCCCATTACTTTCAAGGAGTAAGTTATTCGCGCTGATCAGCAAATCGAAAGTCGTAGTAAGTAGGCTGAATGGTGATGAAGGAGGGGTAATAATCAAGTTGAAGACTGTTAGAAAAAAAGAAAAAATATACAATAGCTCCACGTTCTTCTGACCGTTAGCGCCAAGGTAGAGGTTCATATCACTCATCGCGTTCGTATGATATTCGAGTGCTGCTCTCAGGTATGCTCTTTGTCCCGAGTAAACCAGATCAGCCGCCGTGACTGCGAAAAGACTTTTTATGAGAAAGCTGTTCGCTAACGCAGCGCGTGGCAAGCTCTCCCCGAGATATTCTACATCCTGTGGGGTACTATACAGACCCCATGAGGTTCTTGTAAGCCATCGATGCATCAACTCCTGTTCCAGTCGCCTGTCCAGTTCCCTCGTGCTCGAAAAGGCACAGGGCGAGCCGCTTAATGACGTGTTGAGCGACGGGCTTAGAGTAATGGAAGACTCCTCACTATTTGGAAGTCTCTCGGAGAACACGTTGTTTGTCGTTGTTTGGGTTTCAATTTCCATGACAATCCTCGCTGCACGCCCAGTTTGGGACCAATGCTGTCTGGTCTCCTCTGCCCAAGATACTCCCGTCATGGGCTGGAATCTAAATCTTCGCACTCCAGAACCCACGCAGGAAATATTGAGACGTAAACATCGCGAACACTTCGGCTGCAGTAAGTCGCACTACATGAATACCGACATCAGAATCACTTGGTGCTCGATACAGTCGATACGATCGTCCCATTCACTGTGATTTAAAAACCCACCTTTTTCTTTGCCCTTTTGCAGGCCTCACAGGCCTTGCTGGACGGAACTCCCGGCATCACAAAGGAAATGACGGCATTCTTGACCTCCAAGTAGTCTGTTTTGCGCGATTATTCGTGGTACAACAAGCCTTTTCGCATAAAATACCGATTGCCTGCCATCCGAGAGAATGCGAAACCATCGTAAGCCCACGGAAGAGAAATGATTGACAGAAACATAAGTAGTAGACAATCCGATCATCTTGGCAGCCGCTAAGCTAGCCGAGCCAGGGTCATCAATTTAGTGCTCCATGCTGTTCAACTATTCGCTTTTGTAACTTGTTGAAACTTGTTTTCCCCTCACTCTATTTTTAGTCCCAGAGTCTTCAACGGACGGTCATTACTAAAGAGCATCGCCACTGAAGAGTTGTTTGTCCGTATAGCCTAAATGGAGATAAGTTTCAGCAAAAACAAAACTCATCGCTTCGAATTTAGGATATTCAAAAATACCGTAAGGAGAGAGTATCTGTGTTTATCTAAATAAATGATCTGATTACAAACTTGGGAAGTAGTGCACAAAATGCCAGTATCTATGGATGATGGTATATATTGTCAAGTATTTCACTACTTTTCGCCTATTGATGCTATGTGCCTTCCAAGGCTCCGCCTACCTATTTGAGTAGGAGTAAGTGATGCAGGTTGACTATGCTACTCGATATGTCTGGATTCTCAGATCAGGATATCTATAGAAAACATTTGAGTGAACTTTTGGACCTTCTCATTTTCGACATGGTATAGTACTATTCCAGATTGAGATATTATTCTTTTCGAGTAAGTTTTTCCACAGTTTCTTTGACCCTACAAAATCAGTTGTACTAGTTCAGCTTAGGAGGAAGGATCAGAACCTACATATCACCCATGGCCACCATGCAGACCGTCTGCCAAATACCCAAGCCGATGCGTGGAGTGACACCTCGATATAGACCGGTAATGCCATTCTGCTGATAGATGTATCTGAACGCACTTAGCATGCTCAGGTTTTTAGGTTGATTAGGATCTGCCTTCATGTTTTGCATCTCCACACGAACAATTTCAATGGGCTGGTTCCACGCAGACAATCCTCCACCTAGCCCAGATGCTAGAATTTTCTCATAGGCATACAAATCTCCATTCTCCTTGCCAGTAACGGATCGAATAACATTCTCTGCCAATCTTGACAACCCAAACCGAGAGCCCTAATTGGTCACTGTCGAACAGCGACAGCATTGACACCTTTGTTGACACCGCGAATTCCTTCCTTTCGATTTTCATGAATGTGGCCCAGGTGGATGGGGGCTTGCCCTTTTCTATAACCTTGTTCTTCGTAATTTCGGCGGTTTTCATACATGTGCAGAAACCGACTGTTGCGTATGCTTGGGCCAGTCCGCCTACCATGCCACTTGTGATACCGGCGCTCAAGTTTCCGAATCCGAATTTTCGGGCGATTGATCGGTTTCACTGGCGACGAATAGCAGGACGGCACCTTTGGATGAGGCTTCGATCCATGCCCAAGGAATGAGGCCCTGGTAGACTGTTACATTAAGCACAATTCTTCAGAATTTACAGCATGATGGAAGACTCACATCCTGAGAGACCGCCACGGGCCCAGATCCGGCTCAATGCCATTCCGAATGTATCGCTTCGGTTCGCTGCCATGGTCGTTTTGCTCACTTCTAACGGCTGTGTGATGTGAATGTTAATTCTTCTTGCAATTTGAATAGAGGTACAGTATCCGTACCTGTCCTAACGAAGTGACCCTCCAAGTCAATTAGATCTCAACGATATCAAGTAGTTGCACTGCCAGACTTACTCGAACATATTCAATCCAGCACCCACTAGCAAGAATATCAGTCATCTTCTTCTCCAAAGAAATGTTCGCATTTCGAACTTATCGCCGCTTCTTATGAGCTTTGTATCACTCACACAGCAAGGTGCTGAACTGTATTTTCTTTGGCGGAGCTCCAGCCACTATTTTGACCGTTGAACGAGAGTAATATTGATAAGTTTCTGGCACTGGACTCTCAGAATGGTGTGTCTCTTTTTCATTTTGACAACTATACACCCCTCAAATTAAAATATATCTGATACCCTTCGATTGTTCCGACAATCGGTATTTACTTTCAGAGCGAAAGTACAAATATCACCGGTGGGTCTGTGATATCGGAGCGGTCCTAGGACGTTGCTTGCCTTTTTCGGGTATCGGATGGTTCCGTTGTTAGGGCTAATACTTGTCGTCGCCAGTCTGGCTCTGCTGTAAAGTTTGTCAATATAGATAATAAGAAGAAGTGCTTGCATCTCAATCAAGGTTTCTGAGGCTTTCTTACAATCTTCTAATCGCCATACTTTGCATCATCATCATCATCATCATGGCTGCGAAAATCACGCTACAGAATTTGAAGCGTTTCTCAACTTGCGATGTACGAACCAACCACTCTTAGTCGACCTGATCTACTCGTTAACCTTTTCGGATTGGGGATGATGCGCTTCAAATTAAATATCCTCGCGGCGGCTTCCTCGGCGGCGACACCAAGACTTGCGGTCCTGCCATCACAGTAAAAATGGTCGAAACCAACGGCCCGGGACCGACTCCGCCAGTACACTTTGCCGATGCGAACAAGGAGGACCATGTCATGTACATTCAGCAAACGAATGGATTGTATTCGGCATGTTGGGGTGGTATGATGTCCACACGGGCGAGGAAATTGGGTTCGCAGGGTGTGATAATTGACGGATTGATGCGAGATACTAGCGAGCACCAAGAGCTCAATTTCTCGGTTAGTGGCTTTACCATCTGGTTATTCTCAATTCATCGGCAGTGATTTAATCTAATACGTCACAAATGATATGTTCAGGTCTTTGCTCGTGGAACATCGATCCTAGGATCAAACCCATTCACCCGATCGCACGAGATCGACGTGCCACTTCGGTCTTTTGGTGACCTCTGGATCCATCCCAGGGATATTCTGGTAGGAGACCAGAATGGTGTGGTGGTAGTTCCGCCCTTGTTGATGAGCAAGTTGTTGCACTCTGCCGGGAGCGATTCGAGATTTATGAAAAGACATTCGCAGCTCTGCACGCTGGGGAACGGATGCGGCAGACGATCAAGCAGTTGCGGAAGTAGGTATCGGATGCATCCGACTACTGTTATCCTACTTTTATAGCGCTAAATGTACTTAGTTAGCCAAGTCATTGTTAAATAAAGGAAATTCCTGCGTATAAAACGGCAGAAGGTATATGTGTGGAGAGCAAGTGGAAGTCGTCCAGCTAAGCATCATTGGACACAACCAGTCTAGTAAGTTGTAGAATAGCTATAGTAAGTTATATGTATCCAGACATATGTACATTTCCGAATTGTATGACAATAAATGTTGCCTGCTCATGTCAACTGGTCTGTGCTGGGTGTGGGAGAAGGTAAATTTTGAAACTTTGAAGCTTGGATGCCCAGATAGACATCTGGAGGCGTACCAAAAATATGAATGGATGATTTAAGGCTATATATGTATTCCGAGATGCTTTTAACTTGACAACTGCTACATATGTATGACCGATGAGAAGATCAACTATACATATTGGGAACAGACTTGCTTTTATACTACACTATTTGCTCAAGCATGCCTAGAATATGATAGCTTAGCTCTGCCACTATCATCATCGTCCATGCCTTCCATATTCCGGAATCGGTTGTAATGCAAGCATTCTTCAGATGACAGTATCATAGAATTTGAGAATACTACCGATCGTTTTGCGCTTGGACTTAAGCAAATGGCAAATGTTTTACTGCACAGATCAGCAATGAAGTCAAGATACCCAGCAGGCATTGATAATCCATATTATCAAGTTCGAGGCTACCGCGGTGCATACGACGCAACGGCCATTGAGAAAGTCAAGAAGCTTTTTTCACGTGTGTTGGCACGGTCATTTGAGATTCCCATGTCACTTACAGATTTACGGGATGAGCTTGACAAGAGCAATACACAGCAGGGTGGCGATGATGAAGATTCCCTAGATGAGTAAATTGTTGATTGTATGAGTTAAAAACTGGTTGAGAATATTGTATTCGTTTTGGAGCATGTTGAGGGGCTTGATATGCAAGGATAACCATCCATCCAACTACCTAGGTAATACCTCAAATAGCAACTGAAATGAAAGCCAGGTATCAATCCATACTCAAAAGAGAATGGCAGATTACGACACGTCTATAGGCAAAGGAAATATTGAAATCTACCTAGGTACGGGTCGTACTAGAGAATGAATATATGTAGATATCTTTTCTCATTCACCATTGACGAAGATACAGACCCCCATCCCCCATTCAATAATCATGCATTATTTTCCATCCAGGCATCTCTATCGGATCCTGGAGAAAGCACTGAGGCATCCTCACTGCACTGCAAGATACTGTAGATTGCAACCCCAGGAAGCCAGTATTGGACTACGACGGAAAGGCCCTGGTTTCTCTGAAAATGGGTAGGTGATACCTAAAGCATCCAATTCCAAAACTCAAAGTACCACGCCACGCATAAGCCAGCAGTGTCACCTGATCGGTAGGATTCGTGCGTGAGGTCGCAAATTGGCTCTCTGGCAAGATATAAACGCTTTTCTATCTATGGCAGCGTTGTTTCTCTTCGGGAACCTAGCGCCTTTGAGATTCCGAGCCATTCCCCCATCGGGCGTATAACTCAGTGGTAAGTGTCTACCAAACGCTTGTTGTTTCCAGGTTCTAATATAAAAACAGGTAGAGTGCGAGATTGCAGCAGTAGAGCGCCACATCTTGTGGACGAGAGTTCGATCCTCTCTGCGCCCTTTTTGCCTATTTGTTACAGGGTTAGGGTTAAACTCATAACCATGTACTTTTTGGAAAAGTCTGTGCAGATGGAAATCAATAGTCAAAACCATGTCAGGCATGCTAAGGCATGGTATATCACCTGTCCCCGAGGCGCGCTTTGGCTATAGAGAGTTGACGCGTCCTAGACGATTTAGACTTTGGATTGGTCGTGGACAGCATTGGCATCCTGTGAACTCCATCCCAGGCCTCCACAATGGTTATACTCGAAAAAGTGGACGACGGCGATGATAAGGACCGAAGGGTGCGGATTAGTCACCTGAAGGTGCACACTGGCCGTTTAACGTGCAAGTAAGGCTCACTGACTTCCTTCCACGCAAGCCCCTTTCATACAGGGTTATAGTAACCGATCTTGCTGCTTCTTAGTAACGAAGAGTAGACGCCGCCGCAAGAAATGTGATGAGAATCGCCCCTCATGTCGCAGGTGTATCAGTTCCGGACGGGAATGCGAAGGATACTACACCCCTACCGAGAAACAAGTCAAAACTACTCGAGCTGTCAGACAATATGTTCCTATAATACCCAAAACATTGCCAGTCCAACAAAAGCTGGCGATCTCTCCCGTTGACTTCTCCCACTCAGGTCGATCTCGCTCCGCCTGAAAGATGGCACTTGCACTTTTTCCACCATGCTACAGCTCGTCTTTGTGGCGCTTATTTCCATGGTGAGTTCTCGCATGGGTTGATCCATCAATTAAGCGAGGAGCAACCCGCAGTCCGCCATGCCCTTATTGCCATGAGCGCCAGACAAACACAATATGAGCGTGCTGAACTACGACAAGCCCCGGAATCTGAACAACAACTCTGAAGTGCCAAGCAGTACAACAAAGCCATTGCATCTCTTCGAAAAGTTCTCGCAAAGGAACCGCCAGGTGTCGCCCGGAACCAAGTGGTACTCACGTCTTGTGCTGTCCCCATATATCTCGTTCTCTTTGAGGATGATCCCAAGGTCGCCGATTATCATTTTCACTCGGGATATCGTCTTCTACGAGAATGGCAAAAAGATGATTTTGGCGGCAGCTCAAGTGGTCCGGTGCTAATGCGGACATTTGCTCAACTACAGCTACATCGGAGAACATCTATGGACCCAACGACCTTCGTTGAAGAAAATGACCCATCACTCCCTTCGCTGGTTGTTGAAGTCTCGCGCCCTACAAGATCCGACGTTAATCCTGAGGTGGTCAATCATTTCATAACCGTTCTTGGTTGGACCCTATTACAGAATGATGGCCAGGGCTTTACTCTTGGACATACAGGGCATATATTACGTAGTGGAGAAGCCTCGGTTCTGAGCATGCTTCGACTTTGGAGGACGCAATTAAAGCGTTCTGTGCTGATACACGGGGATAATGTGTCTGAGACAGACCGTGACACACTTTCAATTCTCTCTTTATGGAGTGATGTGATCCATATCAAGTTATTCACAAACGGCAAGCCTGCATTGAACGAATATTCTGAAATGAGATTCGATCATTTTCTATCACATTTCCAGCGTGTCGTCGTGCTAGCGAAATCTCTTCTTATGGCTTCGAAAAGCTCTTCAATACTGTCAGACTTTCGTGTTAAGACAGCTATCATCCCGCCACTACTTTTCTGCGAATTCAAATGCCGTGACTGGCAAGTTAGGTGTCAAGTGATGCTATTACTACAAGACTTTAGAGATCATGACGACGCCTAGGTAGCCCGGTCGATCCTGGCTCTGGAAGAAATAATAAAAATCGAGTCTGAGGGAATCGCTCCAGGAGAGATGATTTCAGCCTATGCTCGGCGTAGATAGTATGCGAGTCGATATCCACGCCAAAGACTCTCAAGTCTCTATACGACATCGCCGTTCCCAACCACTCCCCGCCGATTCAGGCAATTCGCGTATTATCGGCGACGAACTGTGGGAGAATAAACTATTTACGGTTTCGGCTAGACGGTGACAAATAAATACAAGGGTTTGGGTTCTTTCAACTTCCTTGAGGGCGGTTTTGATTAGCTTCAAGAGCTTGCTGCTGTTAATCTATACAAACCAATCCTGGATCTTGCTAAAATTGTAGATTAAAAGTAAAGTTCAAGACTAAGCTCTAGCTCGGGAGGCTAGAACGTATTATGCTTCATAGCGTAGCACGGAGTAAGGATTGTTGGAATTTGGCAGCGTCTAGTACGTATTTTGACTGCGTGCTGTAATGATGCAATCGCAAAACCAGTTCAGGATGTTGGCGATATGAGCTACAGTGACTTAATGGTTTTCCTCTCCCGTTCATTGCTTTAGTCTTTTGGGAAAGGTTATTGTCACGGTGAACCTAGGCAATGATTTCATGAAATGAATTGGTAGCTAGGTAGCTACTCATCGTCTCCGAACTGCGATTCATACCTATTCTCCTTTTCTCGTCGTTCTCTCTGCCTATTCTGTGCTTGAGCCTTGTTGGGACGCTTATTCTGACCTAAAGTCTGCTCGCCCTCTTCGACATTTCCGATATCACGATGCATGATGTTGATAGTCATTTGCCAGTGCTGAGAAAAGTCCTCATTCCCGTCTTTGAACACGGCCAGTCTTCGAGCTAGTTCCTCGACAAACGTAACACTTCGATGACGACCCTCTTCACAGCATATTGTCACAACTATAGCGATGTCCTCTGTGCCTTCTTTAGCGGTCTGTCCATTTAAATGAGCAGAGCGCTGATCAGCTTCCTCAGGATCTCCTTGGATATTCTCATCCTGCTCGTCGGTATGAGCCAAAAGTTGGTCACCTCCTTCTTTCACTGCATTCAAAACCTCCCCTAGGACTTTCACCAAGAATGTCTCTACATCATCATTCCGAAGAAACTCCTTCTGAAGCCGCCGAGACAGACCGGTTGCTTTGACTCGCAAATGGCGTGGTGGATTTGGCAAGTGTCGAATGTTATAAGCCAGGGTTTTGTGATATCTTGCTTCTTCAACCTGCTGCTGCTGTACAACCGGTCCGTTGGCATGGCCGTATGAAATAAGTGAAATCCGGACTGGTCTTGCGCCTGATGGCGGGGATGTCATTGGTAGCCGGCTTTTCGGA
The DNA here is from genome assembly GCA_023626215.1 of Talaromyces sp. PL2406. Classification (NCBI taxonomy): domain Eukaryota; kingdom Fungi; phylum Ascomycota; class Eurotiomycetes; order Eurotiales; family Trichocomaceae; genus Talaromyces; species Talaromyces sp. PL2406. The sequence goes on along the minus strand of JAMAGL010000026.1, from coordinate 64,159 downwards.
CGATATCTTAACACTGATGAGGATTTAGGGTAATGGTGGTATTATACGAGATTTGCACAGTCTTCACTATCTTCAGATTGGCGTAGATGAATTTCAATAGGTAAGGCCACTTCTCAACGCGCTCGTCGACGAATTATCAAAGTCTTTCATTTTGACTTTTTGAGCCATGAGCTAGTGCCCCGCTTCGTAGTCATGACTCGTATCTTACACCCGAGGGATTGGAAGTATGTGACGCCCCTAAGAGCTGGGTTGATCCAGCATCCGCATGTGCTGTTATAATGCTATTTACCTGTTGCGTCAGTTATTCTGACATATTGCCAGTTCTATTTGTGTCTTAAACAGGGCTTCGTGGCCTTTTTCCTCCATTCACTGCGTACGATATTTTAGGGCTTTTTGTCCAATCGACCGAGGCGATCTAAAGACAATAAATTAACGAAAAAGAACGAGACCCGGTATGAAGACAAAATCGACAAAAGTCTAATATTTTTGAGAAACACTATATAGACGGAATGAAACGTTCCCGACCATGGACGGGACAAATGTCCTAGAAGAAACCCCGGAAAGCCATAAGTAATGAATATACCAAGTTCCGTACACATATTGTGCATAGAAGAATTTTCTTCATGGCTGATAGAGAGAGATAGCAATCTTGCACCACGACAACCTCCCAGTCTGAAGTTAGCAGCAGGTCACTACCTACTTCTTAGCGTAAAACTCCTCAACCCAGGCCTTCATTTGCGCGATTTCCTTGTTCTGAACATCGCGAACACCGGCATTCCCATTGCCGTTCCTCCATAGCAAATCATAGCAATGGCTGGCTTCGGGCATGACAAAGATGGGATTGGACTCGCTAGAATTTGCTGGACCGCCGGGACGGAAGTCTGATGAGATTGTTTCTTCGCGCCAGGGGTCATATTGTCTATTACGCAATAATGTCAGTTAAAGTCGCAGCATATAAGTGAATCAAAAGGTGTACCCTTGGGCCCAGATCACACGTTCCGTGGTTCCGCTCCAGCCCTTTGTCCAGGCATTCAGAGAGTCAGGGCGTTTGCCGTTAGCGCTGGCATAAGTGTATCCATCGTCCGTCTGGAAGTAAGTTCCACATGTTCGGAAAAAGTAGTCCGTTGTTACAAGGCGGGACACTATAGATGGCACTCCTTCGGGGGCAGCACTATGATGGTTGACTGTCAGACAGACGGGTTATGTTTATTTCACTTGAATTAGTGCTTACTCCTGCCATGCGCCAAATGGTTCATTGCAGCAAAACCACATCCACTGACGATCTACCGTGTTGTTAATTGATTTGTCGGCATAGAGTGGATTAGAGCTGTTGTAAGTGTCGAAACAAGCTGTTTCATATTGGTCCGTCCAGTAGCCGTAACTGGCGCATTCTGTGGTTCAATGTCCTTTGTTAACCGAGAGAACATGGCTTTGCTTTGAAGTCATACTAACCCCCAGGTAAGCCCGAGGTAGTCCACCACTGGGCGTAACCTTCAACAGCTTTGATGGCGCCGACTCCGGCAGCACTGACATTGGCAGGAGGGGTGGCGTGGACGTTCTAGTCGTCTGGTTAGATTGCTGATTGTGTAAATAATGTGATCGGCGGATAAGCATACCTCAACGTAGTCACAGAACTCATAAAGAACCCCCGCGCTTTCCCAACTAGTCGTCTGCCCGCTGAACGGGCCTCCCATAATAGCTCTATTTCGCATTGTTAGCACTCAATCATCACTGCCTTACAATACGGAACATACGAGGCAAAGTCATCATCTCTAAGATCTCCCAGCATAAAACTCTTCTTCAAGGCATCTTTGGCGCTTTCTTCTGGCCCAGTCAAGATGGAATCAATGTAATCAATCGCCTTGACTAGATCCGTGCTACAGTTCTGCGGTAGCCGTTCCTGGATAGGAACAAAGTATTGCCACTGCAGAAATGTCAGACATGAGCTTGATGACATCAACAAGTGCAAAAAATACTCACGTAGTCCCAAATTGCCTCTACAGGTGCACTAGAGGCATGGTAGGCCCAGAAAGTGCCAGGCAGAGTAGCTGCAGTCCAGCCGGCTTGAGCTCCACTATACGAGCCACCGGCGAGGATCCATGGCTGTGGCCTGTCAGTGGCCATCATCGGAACTAATAATTGTAGGAGGGAGAACGCATACAGCATGTTTAGGGCTACTCTTGGTAGAATTATCAAAGGGGAGCTTGACATTCTTTGCAAAGTGGACGGCATCGGCAAGCGCGTTCTTGAAAGTGAGCTGTTGCATGGTCTTGGGTGTCAATGTATCAACCGGAGACGATGCGCCCCAGTAGCGGTCTGATAAAGTCAGACTAGGAACTGCAGAAACCATGAGGGAGGAAATGACTCACGCTCGAGAACAAGCCCAGCACCACCAAGTTCCTGAGCATAAACACCAGTAAGTGTCACGTTGAATAAATATCCCTCGAATCCCTCGGCAGTAACCTCTCCCGGTTGGAACAAGACCACCTAGCATCTAAATCAGTATCTCAAATTAAAAAGTCAAAGCATCAAGGCTATCTACCGGAGATCCAGGTCCTTTCCAGTACTGGGTACTCCAAAAGTAACGTTGCTTAAATGTACCCAGCTCGGGTTTGTCATGGTCCAAGAGCTGGTCAAACCACCCAGTTGCATATTGGTAGTCTTCAGCTGCTGCTGCAATCGCTGGAGCCCTGGGGATTTTCGGTCTAGAGGCTACCGCAAGTGACGCCCACGAAACACAAAGGGTGATGGCTGAAAGGATCGATCGCATCTTGACTGAACGTAGCAGGGTACGCTACGGTTTAGATCTCTCAGTGATGCAGAGAACAGCAGCAAATAAGGTTGCTTCTGATTATTCTCACATCAAGACATCTGGGACGAGAGGGATTTACGGCCTTTATGAATCACGGCGTTTCCAGCGGAGGGACTAACTAGCCTTGTATGTAACATGGATACAGAGATAGCACTAGCAAGGAACAAACAGGCTACGTTACTAGATCAGTCTATTCGCTTAGGCTAGTACCACATGCTGCCCCGAATTTAATGCATGCGACTAGATCTATGGTCGCCAAACTCAGTAGGAAGGAGGACGGTGTAGGCTTGTACGTAGCTGCAAATCCAAAGAACAATCCACCTCAGCATGTTGTTTAATCTCCATACGGATAATCCCCCATGACTAGCTCGCTGCTAGTACGTAGTATGCACTACGTGCATTGAAGAGCGCGGTATCAATGGAAAAAAGGTTCGGAAGGTTGCTTAGCGTGAGACTAAGGAAGCTGATCATCACAAAGAGGCTTCTGCATGCATCCTTCAAATCCTCGGCGAATAAACAGAAAGAAAGACGAATCACACGCACTAGTACGTGTATACGTAGTGACTATAGTCGGCGGGGTAGGAGCTAGACAAGGATGAGGCTTTTGTGTGTTTCTGGTTCTAGAATCTAATCTAGCATGGCCGCACCCACCGTTGGCGTGGCTTTGGTGTAACCGGTCGAAATTCAAATGCTCAGCCGGAGATAAACGTTTGTTGGAGGCGAGCGATCCTGGGATTTTGATTGCAACGAGCAGACGATGTCCGTACGTACATTCAGGGGGGATTGTGAGATCCGCCCGTCATTGCCATGTTGGATCATCCCAGAGTCGCATCGTGGGGTGGTAATTAGCGGGTCTGTTTATTGGATGTAGATTACGCTTGCGCCTTTTCTAGAAGGTGGAAGATAAGAAGTGGAGAACGATCCTGTACGGGAAACGTAAGTGTTAGCCAATATTGATACGCAGTCAACACAGGCACTATCGTGCAATCAAAGAGACATCAGTTGAAATGTTAAGACAAAAGACGACGTCCGTTTAAACTCGCGCTGGGAAAGGGCGGTCGAGAGCTTCGACAGATTCGGACAGCCAATAGGAACGCGTCCCTGTGAGAAGCTTATTGTGGCCTGTATGCCTGAGCTATGAGGCAACAATTGAATAATTCTTTACAAGATATCACAGCGCCTGGGGAAATTTTTGACTGATATACTGCACGTAGAGGCTATTCAACTCCATGCTGTCAAGTACGCACGACTACCTAGGTAGGAAGCTGCGTGGTCAGCTCAAGGTCAAGAATATGTGTCCGAGAACAGACGTCAATCAATTGATCAATTAGGTAGGTATACGCCCGAGGGCAAAACGTAGGTACATTGTACCTATCAATTGATAGTAGCATTGAAGTATGTAGTTAATTTCTCAGGTTGGAGTACATCTCCAAAATCTCAGATTTCTCAAAGATTTTTGTTCAGCCTGAAAAGACTGCGATAATTGGTTAAGAAAGCAAGACGTCATGCATATTCAAGTTCCAGACAAAGAAGAGCTAGTGTTGATCGTAAAAAGACGGGTGGTAAATTGAACACTTGCTAGTAGGTATAGTTTGAATCTACGCATGTTTGGGAAATGGGGAGGTTGGTCAATCATTGAGTGTTATGGTCAACAAAGCGTGACTCGATTATTTAAGCTAAATCACTAAATAGAGAAGTGCGATATTTACATATTTCGAAGCGTCGAACCGATCAACGGCCGAAATACTTGAGCTCGAGATAACGAGCGGGCAGATACGACAAAGCAGTCACCACAAAGGTGAACTCATTGGCAACATCACCGCCATAGTCACCGATGAGCTTCGCTAGAGGTCCAATGAACCATGTTTCATCCATACCCATGCACCAGGCGACCACGCCAAGAAGGAATGCAACCGCTGCACCGATACCATGCGGCAGTCTGGACGGGTCGTTCCATCCTTCGAGGTCATAGTTGTCGAAATTGCCCTTGCGGAAGAAAACGTGTTCCTCGAGTAAGATGATCGTGTAGCTTGTGCACCAGTAACCGAGAAGGCTGAGGAAGTCTTGTAGATAGGTATTGAGTTGTTGACGGCCACCGAGCGCAAGACCAAGAATAGCTGCAAAGCACAACAGTGTCCAGATGAAACGAGGTATTGCTGCAAAGGGTCTCGAGACTTGTTGGAATGAAATACCAGCGCTGTAGAGACTGATGATATTGACATTGATACCAGACAAGACGAGAACGGTGAGCAGGAACTTGGCAAAGCCACGTGGGTAGAGCATGTCTTGAATGAGGTATCCAATTCCTTGATCGTAGGCATCGCTCCAGTCCGGTCGGTTGTTCAATGCAGAAGCAACAACACATCCAGCCACCATGCCGATGGATGTCGGGATACCAATACCAAAAGTAGTCATGAGGAACACCTTGAGACGGCTGACGTTTACCGGATAGTGAACGTAGTAGTCACTGGCCATGGTGGACCAAGAAGCACTTGAACCGTAGACAATGGCCAACAAACTCAAGACGGATGCAGAGAGATTCGCTCCAGTGTCGGAGGCTGGAGTTGTGTTGTCCGCATACTTGCCGGTTTCGCCAAAGATGATGAGGAAGATGATGAAAAAGATGATCCACGCATAGCGCTCATAGATCAAAATGAACTTCAAACCAAAACAGGATATGATCAGGGCGACGACAGCGAGGATGATGATCCCGAGCACCAACGACACATGGCCGTCAGAGACTGCAGTCAAGGCGAGACCACCGGTAATGCAGGCAACCGCGGCCCAGCCCAGTTGCTGGATGCCGTTGAGGATGGCAATAACCTTGTTTGGCCACCATCCGAAACTGAAACGACTGACACTGATTTGGCGTAGACCGGTCGCGGCTCCGAAAGTGGCACAGTACGCGGTTACGGCACCTCCTAGAATCGAAGCAAAGATTGTGATGACGATAGATTGCTTGAGACTAAGCCCAAACTCCCAACCGAGAAAGCCGGTTGCGAAACATGAGATGTTCATTGTACCACTGGCCCAGAGCAGAGCCATTGACAATTCTTCTCTCCAGTGCACGGGTCGCTTGTCCTCGGGTCGTTTGCGAACAATGGCTTCCGACTCCATGCCAAACTTCTTGTCCATGCGCCGTTCGATCGCACTTAGCCTGGCGAAGATGCCATCGCCATTGCGCATATCTGAGGGAGACGAGTCGTCATTGGAACTGCTCACGTTCAAGGTGGCCTTGGTGTCGGTGGCATATTCGGGCGCGCCGTGGCCCTTCTCCGCGTCGTACTCCATCATGTCAAACAAACGCGACTGCTTTGACCCAAGCGAGGACTTTTCTGAGCAGTACGTAGCACGACAATGGAAAGACAGAGCCAAGCAGGAGTAAACAGAGTAGGACAGCGACGGGATCGCGCGTCTGCCCAGCTGAAGGAGCTATCTATATACGCTGGCTGGTCGCACGAGCGCAAGAAGAAAAGTGGACGAAGAAAAATCAGACGCGGAGGGCGGAGACTCAAGCAGCGTTGGTCCTTCTCGACTAAGAAAATTCGCCAAAAGCAAAAAATGCTAAGCAATACAATCCGACAGTCTGATTGGCCACCCGCAGGGATTGTGTATCAGCGGCCCCGCCACTCCCGCTGCTGTGATGGCTGTGATTGGGCAGGACCGGGACTCTTGCCGTTTATGGCTTAGCCTCTGATTGACATCGATAAGAGGAAGCCACTCGGACGCGCTTGCCACGCGGGGAGGAATGCGAAAAAGGCAGGAGCGATCAGGGACCCCACTCTGGATGGCACCTTCCCAGCAGAAGTTTGCCAGGCCGCTCCCATACAACCATCCGTCCTCACGTGGTCGTGCGCAAACGGAAGGTGCGATCGGGAATCGCCTATTTCCTGCATGGACGAGTCATGGTCGTCGAACAGCTGGAAATGCTTCTTATCTCAACGCCGTGGACAGGTGTCAATGGCCGGACAATAAAGACACCCGTCGAGCAGAGCAGGAATGAGTATCGTGTTGTCGGGCAGAAAGTCCTGGCGCTGAAGTAACTCGCCCATTCAGTTCGTCATATCAAGGCAGCAAGACTAACCCTAAACCAGTGTATTGCTTCTTCGGAACGAGCACCAGCGGCATTTGAGCCACCATCACAGCGCCCGTCGATAAGGCCGCAGCTGTGATGTAAAGTCAGACCACTTTGATCGGAGGCAGTAATATTTCGGAGCAAGTCTTTGCTTGCTTGTTCTCCACACTAGTTTTCTTCTTCTACTGAGATCTGTGCATGAGTCCTGTCCATGTGCTCTTTCAAATTCCAAACTTGGGCGAATGGTATCCTATGTCGTATACAGGTTTTTACAGGACAGAGACCTTGTTCCCTACCAGGCTTGGTTTCTGTCGACGCTCCTTGTTGTGGTTCGCCGAATGTGGACAGGGTCCTTTCTGGCAGTGCACCTCCCTTGAATATAGCATTGCACCTTGTTGTTGCTCGTTGGATGATATCCTTGGGCCAGCCTTGTTGCGAAGCCATCATCATCACTGTCTCCCAGTTATTGTAATGGAGTCGTCTCTTTCCTCGCCCAAATGCCTGGTTATCCATGCCATGTAGAAATGTATTCAGACAGGTAATCAAATTTCGCGCCAAAGGCCGTAATTGAGCGGTCAACCATCGATCATCAGCTGAGGCATCGAAGCCATACGCACGCAGCTGCGCAGTCTGCATCCTTTTGCGAAACTTTTCCTTGCTGATTTTCATTAAGCGTGCTAACAGGACCTCCTCTATTTGCGCACTCGGTCGGGGGTCTGGCTCATTTTTGTAAGAGTAGAGGTCTTCATTGGACTCCAGGATTTCAGCTGGCCCGACAACAGATTCCTCCGATAGATTCCCACCATCATCAGAACTTGAAGAGGCAGCTTGTTTATCAGCAGCGTTCGGTTGTAGTCCAGACATATCAACGAATGCACAATTTGGCACACCATTTCGTTTTTCATCTTGCGTGTGTCGAATGAGAAGGCTTTCATGTAGTCCGTAACCTTCCGGTTGCAAGTCTCGTGGTCGAATCGGCCATGCCGTAATGAAGTCTCTGCTTCTCAATCCAACTTTTGAGTTCTGCGTTTTCTCTTCGTCGGTGGATTGATCTTCTTCTGCAATTTCTTCTGGATAGCGCCTTTCGATGATTTCTCTCTTTCGGCGTTGTTCAATCAAGAATGCTCGGTACAATAGCCTGGACAGGTTTCTCCTGCGAGTCGCCCTGATTTGCTTGACCAGATCTCGCTCTGGCTTTGTATTCCCATACCACCTAAGTTTTGCCCTTTTTCGATCCGAGTCGTGATCGCTCAATGCGTCGTCCGTAGTATATGCTTCAGTCCCGTCGTCGCTCCCAGATAAATGTGCCGTCTCTTCTGTTTGTCTGGTAGTAATATAATTCTCATCTTCCATAATCTCTGAAGGACAATCCGGAAGTGACTGCCTGTAGTGAAGTGATGGTTCGCTGGACGTTGTTGCCAAGACTGGTAGACTTTTTGATTCGCCGCCGGGACACCAAGCAAACAGTGCAAACACCGGGGTGAAACTGTCCACCGCGTTCGACCCGGGCCATCTGATTCTGATTCTATTCAAGGACATTCATTCGCGACAGCAACGGGCTTCCATTCTGCTCCTGCACTGTGTTACTTGTCATTATCTTGGATCTGCAAGAAATGGTTGATCGCGAATTCCTTGAACGTTGGCCATTGCCAAAACTAGGCAGGTATACCTACGACAGGACCGGTCGATCCTCGACAACGCAATTAGTTGAGCTGGAAACCGCTTTTGGTGACCATTCGAAAGCCCCCAAGGTCTAATTACTCTAACCTACCTAGGTAGCTATCTTCGAATGAGTACCGCTAGCCATGTATCCTCTTCAATTTCACACATAATTACTACCCCAGCATCGGGCGTTCATTGAATACGACATGCGTATTCTGTATTAGGTGTAAATTATCGTCGTGTTCAATCGTATACCGTCCACGGATTGTGTTTATGTATTATTGATATCATTGATTCAAGGTTGGTTGGTTGTTCGTGCCAAATCAAGCCTCATATCTCAGACTACTCGCCTCACTCTACATAGTATGCGGCATTTTGTCGGTATTTAATTCACTCATTGAACGATCAATAGCCATGGGGACCATTGATCCATCCATTCGCGACTTGGGCCCTAAATGGACGAAGCCGTATACTTGAACTACGTCAGGCTGATTGCGAGACAGCCTTGTATGCAAGTTGGACTCCGCGGGAACTGAGGAATGTGGCGACAAGGATCGGCAATAGGGGACAATAGACTGAGGCGGTGTCCATGATGCGGGGCTAAATTTATTCTTCTTGTTATGTCTATTCATCCTTCCAAAGAAATCAGCTGAGGACAAAAAATGATGAACATATGAAAATAGAAATCCTAGCATTCGAGTTGCTAGATACAACAGCGCGTTTGCCATGCCCAACTCGGAAATTGCGGCCGTGTGCTATTGTTGGGAAACCGATCGGTGATGATGGGTCGTTCCTCTGTACAACCGTTGATATTGTTGTCTCATTAATGGTTGACCCTCAATCAAGCTGAGTTATTTATTGACGATTCTCTAATGGCCCATGATCAGATTGTTGATGGGAATAGTTGAGTTGAGGGAAAAGTCATGGGGCTTGTACCGGAAACTCCCGCCGTGTTTTCCCCGCAATCCAATGGATTCCCGGGGTATTGAAATATATTCGTTACATACCATACTGATACGTTCTGCCACGTTTTCGTGGCATTCGGTTCGGTCGGCATCCTTTTGAAGATAAAATTCGGCAGAAGTGCCATAACAAAGAACTTCGTCTTATGCAGGTCCTGTGAAACAGTTCATACGTCTTGGCTTCGTTGATTCGACAACCAGAATCAGCCCCGATGGCCCTGACAATAGAAACGCCAGATTACGTATTCCTCTCACGGTCTTCGGACTATTAACTTATCCAGCTACACACTAGAGCCTGGAAAGCCTAGTTCAACAGAAGAACCCTACACACTTGCGAATAAAGAAACAGATAAAATCACGCAACCTAGGCTTGTTCACTTCAACTTGGCCTTCTGGGGGTTTTCTGATCCAAGTTGATGATTCGATTGCTCTGTACTTGTCTTCCACTGGCTTGTCCCTCAATAGGGATCAATCCTCTTGTCTTTCTTTCAGTGCTATGGATCGATGCTCGGCACGGGCCGATGAGTTACTCTGACTCACATGGCTGGAATCTATGGATTGCCACGAACATCAGCTACATCCATGCCGTGGCCGCAATTGATATCTTCCGAAATAGGTTTACATTCTTGTATAAGTCATCAACGATGTCCGCAAATGCTGTACCTGTCATTGGTGATACGCACATACAGATATCGACTCGTATTGTAATGAAGTGCATGTTTTGGGCCGGGCTAGACGGTTCCTGGTTAGCAAATAATGATGGGAGATTCACTTTTCCTTATCGATACTAGTTAGTGGGCGGAGCACGCATCATTTTCAAGTTTGTGAATCGACTGGAAATCGGCTCCACCATGAGCGACGCACGCATTTCCATCGTTTCCATACAGAGTACGGAGTACGAGTACGTGGCACTAGGTAGTTATGCATTATCATGTTTCGACAACCAATTAGATTTCTTATTTAAGATGATCGCTGTGCGAGTCGAAAATGATACCGGCACACTAGCACGGATCGGTCTCTTACTATATAGTACATTGTGACACGGAAGCGCTGATTTCGAGCACTGACTCGTTCAGTAGGGTACTCTGTAGATACGTACTAGAGTGCTTTGCTCTGTACGGAGTGTAACGGAGTGTAAATTGGTGATCGATTTTGTCTATACGCGCAGTTCCTAGAATATAAGATCGAATTCTAAGAGAATCATCACATTCCAGACACGATTGTATCTCCTTTCTACTCAATCCTTGTAGTGTGTGCTGCTAATTATAGTCCGTAATACGTGGTACATGTGGTAAACGCATTACCGTACCTAGTCCTGCGTACAATACATTATTCACAGGGCCCAAGACCTTCTAGCGTCATTCTACGCTCCTTCTATGCAGCCTGGCTTGCCCAGCGGCTTGACCAATCAGCGGCCGTTGCGCCAGACAATGGAATCGAGTCTTCAATTCTCCGTCTATTTCTCTGAATGTCTGTCTAGATTCCGCGATCTCTCCGTTTGTCTTTGCCCGTTTTCTGTCCGTTTGCTTCTAAATTACCCAATCCCCATCTCTACACTATTCATGGCTAGTTGTTAGCCATTGAAGAATACTAGGACAGTAGATTGAGATCCTCACGTGCGCTCTTGGACTACTGATTGGAGCCTTAGAGTCAGATGCCCTTCCAACGCCCTGACAAGATTCACTTCGTGTGAGTCGCTAAGAGAACAAAATTTCTCTTTTTACATCTCGACGTATCCTGCTTGTCAATCTTCCGCCTACCCCATTGCTCTGACTCTTCGATAAGTGCTTTGTGCATTGCTGTCTGCTTCTTTTTCCTTTCAAGTCTGATACTGGCTTGTCCAAAATCCGCTCCATACTAGTCGTCTTGTCGTTTCAACCCAAGTCCTGCTGTGAGGTCTTGGATGTCGTGGGAATACTTTGCTGGGTGTGCGCTTGGTCCATTGCTCACTGCACGTCTCTCCTTGTAGACGCACTACATGAATACTAAAATGGTATGAACTTTCCCTTCTTGGTCTGACTCATCTAAGCGGTGCCTACTGCGGAAACATTTGCTTAATCGCATGCCTGATCGTATCTCAAATATGGACTAACCAATTCTCCAGGACCCATTCCACTTCGACTATGGCCCAGCCATGGCATACACCAATCCCAACACCAGTGCTGGGTTGAGTTTCCAGGGACAGCAGGTCTACTCTGTCTCGAACGACTACGAGCCCTATGAGTCCCGACTTCACAATGAGTACGCCATCTCTCAGTCTAAATACACTCTGTCTACTGGATCGGGAGCAGGCATGGGAGTTGCTGTGGGACTTCGCCACAACATGGGTCTGGGTATCACGAATGTGAATCCGAACAACGCCATTGACATTGACATGGGCATGAATATGAATATGTATGCAAGTGCAATCGGCGATATGACCTCTGGCACTTCTTCACCCTACGGTGATCTCGGTGGGACAACGTTCAACGCCCAGTCCTATCTCTCAACACCTCATACGCTGATGTCGCATCAAGTCCGGTCTTCGGTCCCTTGCTCCGACCCTGTCGTTACTGCTGGGGTTACCAGTGCGTCTGGCACTCGTCCAATTGCGATTCCTCTACCGAAGCACCACTTCCGTTCGGGGCCCCAATTGGCTTTGAGCCCATCGGTGCAATCTAGCTCTCCTGAATACCCGTGGTCCACATACTACTACTCGGCATCGCCTGCTGCCTCAGCATCACCGATGAGCTACCAGAGTGATGACTTTGCCCACAGGCATTTCAGGCCCGTGAATTCATCACAACCCTTTCCAGTGTCACCATCGCCTAGCACTCCTGACTCTGTCACATCTCCAGCAAGCTTGGCTGACAAAGTTCCTGCTGAGGAGTCTCCATTGGTTCAGCGTGCACAACGAAAGAAGTAAGTCATACTATTCTCTCAACGCGAACAACACGCAACATAAGCTAACATAGTACTTGCCAATCAGGCCAACCCTTTCATTTGAGTGCCAGAGATGTGGAAAATCATTCACCCGTGGGGCAGACGTCAAACGACACGAATCAAGCGTTCACTCCCCTCAACCAATGGATTGCCCTGTGGAAAATTGCGTTCGCAAAGGAAGCATTGGTTTCCCGCGTCGCGATCATCTCATGGAACATTTGCGCACATTCCACAACCACGATATTCCCAAGCGTAATGGGAACAGGAAGCGCAAGGCTTGTGCCATGCTCGGCGCCTGATTTCATCGGAAATGATGTGAGTTGGTACATCGTTCTGTTGCATAGACATACATATTACGACTCGATGTCTTGATGCTTGATGATTTTATGACTGGAGCGCCGCCGACGTTCTTGTTTTATTCCCCTTCCTTCGATCTTATGATAGATTCGCGACCTTTTCTTTTTTTTTTTCATCTTTCACATTACAAATGATACCTTTTCATATGTACTTTTTATCATTCTCCATGCTTCATTTCTATGACAGGTCAACGAACATGCTCTCGCACACTTTTTCATCGTGAAATTGGTTGAAATGCACAAGCAAGACAGAAATAGACCGAAGATAGGAATTAATGAAGGATTTCATTTCTACCAGTCCACCAAATGCTCTCTCGATATCACTCTTATCTTATCTAGGTATCTTATCTTATCGCGGGTGACTGATCACTTTCCTCAGCGCGTGTGAGTCATTGTCACATGAAATAATTCATTCATCTGTTTTCTATCGTGGGTAAAATGTTCTTGTTATTGGTTTTGTGGTAGTTGACTGAATCATCGAGATCATTGCACGCCAAGCATATGGCACGTTGAGGAACGGATAACCGCTTTACAAGGAAATAGTTCTTGCGTCACGAACACGACGTGTCTGCGGACCACTCCTTCGCGTACGACTTCAACCTCCATACCCATCTTACAGAATCTGCAAGCGTCTCCTCTTTGGCATTCAAACTCACGGTGGCTCATCCCTGATTTGTGAGAGCGCGATTTACTGATAAGACTGAAAAAAGAATGGCGATGGCGATGGCTCCCATGGCAACGGCCACAGCATCACTTGATCTAATCGAGATAAAGAACCAGAAGAAGACTGCACATATAATCGGCATATAATCGGCCAAAATCTCCCCGAAGAGTCCCATTTAAATAAAACTCTCTTCCGCATTTCGTCTCATCCAACACTGACCCCCTTCCGCCGACGAGTTTACCGAATACTCCTGAGTGTCCCCCGCGGACGATGGACGACGTACTCCGCCATCTCCAAACATCTCAACTCAGGACCCCGCGCAATCGGAAATGCTATGAAGAACAATCCATTTGCACCTGCAGTGCCATGTCACAGAGTCCTCGCTACAGATCGATCGTTGGGCGGGTATAAAGGAGAGTGGGTTAATGGAGGAGAGTATTCAACGGAGAAGATGAAGCTGTTACTGGATGAAGGGGTGGAGTTTGATGGTAACGGAAAGGCAATGGGAGTTTGCTTCGTGGATTTTGCTGATGTCAAGTGAACGCATATTTTCAAACAACTGCCGAGAAACTTGCTATGTACCATGGAAGTATGCACATAGTCAACCAGGAAGGTGAATCGCTCACAATATATTTTGAGGGTGTTCTCCATCGAGTTATCGACTAAGTTGTTCATTATTGGTCTCCCTTAGTGATGCACTCTAGGTATGTGGACCGTGAGGCAACATGGGTGATATGAGTACCGATGTTCTTCGGGCTCCATTCTTTTTTTAACTCGAGATACAATCATCAAATATCACGTTGTCAACTACTCTCCTCTGCGTAGAAGTAGATGATTATAAGCCGATCATCAAGCAGCTGACACCAGACGTTGCATTAGACACAATCACAATGCGGGGTTTGCTGATCTTCCAAGAGGAGTAAGCCTCTCCATCCCAGGTTGCGAAGAGCTTGGAATTGACGTCAATCGTATAGGATAAAGTGCTAGACTTGCAGGTCAGTGGAATGTGGTGCTACATTCCCCTCACCGGTCTGGGATTTCTCCGACGGTGGTGATTCTTATTTAAGCACCGTGCTCACCTACATCACCAAAAATCCCGGACTGACGATGCTCATGCAAAAACGAGATCTGAAAAGGGAAGCTTAAGATGCTTGTCTCATCCTCCATTCGTATTTCCTTGTGGCTGACTGCCTTAGTTTCCCATGTCCAAGGACAGTCGGACTCCATCGTCGACTACTCTCAATATGTGAATGCCTTCATGGGCTCCGAGGGTCCAACGCCAGGCGAGGGATTTGGGGGTGGTGATATCTTTGTGGGTGGCGCCCGGCCTTTTGGCGTTGTCAAATTTGGACTTGACTCGACTGCTGTAAATTGGTCAACCGCTGTGCTCAATGGAGGATGGACCCCGAAAGGAAATGTGACAGCTTTCAGTGAGCTTTTTTTTTTTCCTGGCTTGCTTGAGTCTGCTACTCTAATACGCATTACAGGCATGATGCACGAAAGTGGCACCGGTGGTGCTCCCAAATACGGTGTCGTACCTCAGATGCCTTTGACATCAATTGAGGCACCTGTGAATTTGCTTGACAACCAGACTTATGCCCAGCCAAGGGTAAGGTTATTTTCTTGTTCTATCTGTTTCACTATAACGTACCCCAAGACAGTCGACTTTGTCTAATCACAATTGTGTTGAGCAAGAACAGGTTGGTAGCGATACTGCCAGTGTCGGATACTTCAAAACAACATTGGAAAACGATGTCTTTGTAGAACTCTCCGCTTCTCGACATGCCGGTATCATCAATTATTTATTTCCAAGTGGAGGAAAGTACATATTAATTGATATTTCTCATGTAAGACGCGCATTTTCATCAGATGAAGGATACGCTATCCCTATGTTTTAACAACGCGTCGTTATTGACTTAGTATCTTCCCGGATCGCCTGGAGATTCCAATTCTCAGTTCTATGTTGGCGGTGAAATTGAGATCAACCCCAATGGTAGCTCATATCAAGGTTACGGGACGTACGTTGGCGGTTGGAACAATGGTTGGTCTTCATTATGTGCTGGTCCAAGACGCAATGGCTGAAAACAACAGGTGCTCCTTATACCATATACTTTTACGGCGAGTTCTCCCAGGCTGCCCAAACAGCACAGATTTTTTCCGGGGAGAATACAGACCCAATGCCGCGATATCAGAATCTAGCAAACGGCGGTTTTCCAGAAACGGTTTATGGAAATCATAGTACAGCCAAAGCCACTTCCGGACCCATGAACGCTCGTATTGGTGCTCTCTTTGGATGGAATAGCGATATACCAGCTCCGCAGAATATCACCTCTCGTATAGGAGTATCCTTTATATCAACCGACACCGCAAAAAGCTACATTACCTCGGAAATCCCTACTTGGAGCTTAGATGATACAGTTACTGATGCCATTAACGAGTGGAATAGGGACGTATTCAGTAAAATTAGGGTTCCCACGGATAGCTCAGCTAACATCACCAACTTGAGACTTCTCTACAGCTCTCTTTACTTCACGCAGTAATAATCTCTTTCCTCTGATGATATCAATTCAAAAAATGTATGATCGTTATGCAGTGCATCAAGACTGACAAGTTCTAGTTTAATGCCCTCCGATAGGACCGGAGAGAACCCTCTTTGGGTATCTGATGAGCCATTCTGGGACGACTTTTATACCTTGTGTAAGCATTTCCTTGAGCCTATTTTCCCTCAGACTTACTTTACAAAGGGGATATATTTCGCTGTACAGTCAGCCTCTATCATGTCTTACAACCCTCATATTACGAGTCCATGATTTGTGGCCTTATTGATATCTATAAGTAAGTGATGTCCTTAATAACGACCAGAGATTGCGTTTGCCGTCAATAATAACTCATGTGATCTACACTACTCAGACATCAAGGGTATCTCCCTGATGGTCGATCTGGGAATTGGAATGGACTCGTTCAAGGAGGCTCTAATGGCGATAACGTTCTAGCTGATGCATATGTCAAAGGCCTCCGTGGAAGTATTAACTGGACTGAAGGTTACGCCGCCATGGTCAAAGACGCCGAAATCACACCGTACAATACCTTTGATCCAACAGATTTTACGGCAAGTACAAAAGAAGGCCGCGGTGCTCTCGACGACTGGAAAGAACTCGGTTACGTATCTGTTGACCATAATACACGCTGTATCTCACGCACAGTTGAGTATAGTCTTAATGATTTTGCGCTGAGTCAGGTTGCTGCAGGAGTTCAACCCGCGGATAAGGAGAGATATCTGAATCGATCAGCCGGTTGGCAGTTGATTTGGGATCATGACGTGACTAGTTTGAACTTCACCGGGTTTTTGGCTCCCAGGTTCGCAAATGGCTCATATCAAAGTGGATATGACCCGTTGTACTGCGGAGGATGTGAATGGAATTCTATCACCTATGAAGGTGTTCCTTGGGGTATGTCTTTCTCGCTCATATTACGTGGTTGTTCCTGCTCATGATCCTCGGCTAAATTTTTTCGAAGAATACACCTTTAGTATACCTCACGACGTCGAGACTTTGATTGACTTTATGGGAGGACCAGCTATATTTCAGTCAAGATTGGATAAGATGGTGCGTTAGCATGTTGATCAAAAAGATACAACGAGGTCCCAACTAATAAAATGTCAGTTTGAACCTGGAGTCGCCAAACAGAATCTCGGGGCCAACGGAGCTGGCATTACTACGCTGATGAATATTGGGAACGAACCTGACTTTGGTACCCCTTACCTCTATCACTACATCAACAAACAGGCAAAATCAGTACAACAATCTCGCAATCTGAGCAATACATAGTAAGTTCAATACCGAGAGCATTTAATCGGATTGTGGACCTTTTTAACAAACATATAGCTTCAAGGATGCTGCCTACGGAATCCCTGGCAACAGCGACGCAGGTGCCATGAACTCCTGGCTTCTCTGGCAACTTCTCGGACTATATCCCATTGTCACTCAACCCAACTACTTAATTGGATCTCCCTGGTTCCCGGAGATCAACATGACGGTCAACGGAAACAAGACTCTACAAATCACTGCCACTGGGTTGGATTACAATGAGGGGTCTTATTACGTTCAGAGTGTGCGTGTGAACGGTAAAGAATGGGACAGGAATTGGCTGACTCATGAGGATCTTTTTGTCGATGGCGGAAGTGTTGATTTTGTGCTTGGCAAGAATATGACTCTTTGGGAGACAGGAGAGGTACCGCCCTCGCCTGGGCATATCACTTTGTAAATACAGTATGTCGACTAAGCTGGTGTATAGTCGCAGATACGAAAACTGGCCAGTAACAAGTCTAGTGTATACAGTACACCGCAAAAATGTACATGCGCTGTATGTGTTCTACTAGACATGCAAGTTTCACTTTCCTGAGAGAAAATACTCTGCAGTGCCAGGCGGATTGGTCGCACTTAGCAAGTAACCGACGAGTAATAGCAAAGGCTTCCTGGTAATTCATCAACTAGGAAGCACTCCAGCCTTCACCATCTTCTTAGCATGCTGGTCTCTTCGACGATGATTGGCGCCTCGTCCACGGTTCCCTCCCCGTCCTCTGTTCGGTCCGCCCCTTCCAGGTCCACCTCTCCCTCTTCCCCTTCCTCTAGCGCCAGCAGATGAGCCAGCGTCGCTCTCCGAATCTTCAAATTCGCCAGCCACCGTTTTCGCGTTCGGTCTTCGATACGCGGTTGACGCCAACTCGGGCTGACCTACGGCTGCTCCGCCAGCAGCATCAAGTGCCAATTTTGATTCTAGACGAGTTTGCTTTTTCACGTCTCGTTGAAGCATGACCGCCCATCCTTCAATAGCTTCATCGGTCATTCCAGTTTCGCGTTTCAGCGTGGTCCGAGATAGAGATCGTCGAGTGGTCGAGTCACGCGCAAATTGTGCAGGGTTTGATTTCCATAATTGATACAACGTCATGTCGAGTTCCATACCTTTCTCTCCATCTCCAGAGGCGGCTGCACCTAATCTGCTACGTTTTTCTTGCTCGCCCTCAACATCTAATGTTCCTGTCCCCATTCCCGAATCGATGGTACCGCCAACATCGGCTACATCGTAGGTATCATCTCGCTCATCGTCGTCAGAATCAAAATTCGCCAATGCGGATAATATTGCAGCTTTGTTAGCAGCATGCTGGCTTCGATCAGCGAGGATGGTATCGGCCGTTGAATCAATGTTGGCTCTACCAAAGAGCAGTTTTTGCTTTTGTCCAACAGCCGCAGACCGTGCAGCTTGTATAATCTCGTCATCCTCCAAATCTATATTGCGCGCAAATCCGGGCTGAAGTGAGGCAAGCTGCGGCGGAGTATTATGAGGCTCCATCACATCGTGGATTTGCAAGTTGTGATCCGGTAGAGGTTCAGTTCTGTCGAGCGCCTCTAGGTCAGGTGGGAGTGAGCCCTCCAACAAATGAGCTACTACGGTCTCGACGCTATCTGCATAATAATCGAGCAATCGGACAACGTAACCCTCTCCAAGATCCGGAAATAGGTCACGAATTTGCGTTATTAAGGACATTTTGTGAACGTGTAAACCGTCGTATTGTTCTGTGTTTGAGATGGCTTTGCCTTTATCCTTCCTCTTATGTCGCTGGTAGTGTTGATTGTGCATCCCTTTCGTCTGCAGCTGATATTCCCTTAATGAGCTGACGAGATCCTGACCACGTTTCTGCGGCGCTGATGTCAAGTATCGCTCTATCCGGACGAGGATATCTGTACTACATACCAAATCCGACAATAGGTCTGGCGACAATGTGACATTCTTGTTGGAGGTTGTCTCAACATTCGCGGACACTTTGAGAGAATATAGTTGATCGAGTAAAAGGGACAGGTTAGGAGTAGATACTTTTAGCAGAGAAGTCAACCCGACGTAGAGATTTGCAACCAGCGCATTTCTCAATGCTTTACCATCAGCTTCGTTGGTGGCAGAGAGTGATATTTTATAGGCATCATGCAAAGTATCGAGATAGTCAGATCCTGTCATAAGCAGGCAACCAACTTGCGGTAATGCGGAAGCTAAAACACTTAAACGTCGAAAATCAAGGACTATATCGGAAGTTGTGGTCATTTGTTTTGCATTGTTGGTCCTCGATAGCGCCTCCATGACTTCGAATTTGCCCCTTTCGACGCTGGGTGATATCTCATTTCCGTATCGTGTCCACACTTCCAATAATAGTTGTTTCGGAGCAGGGCTTGAGTGATAGGTGTCACAAAACTCGCCAAGGAACCGCCAGTCTAATAGCTCGTCTGCCAAAGGAAATGACTGCACATCCAAGTAGTATTTCCTCGTGAGCAGAAATACACTCTTTCGTAGATGCTTTGGCTTGTTGCGAGCAGTTGTACTGCTATTCGATCCGTGAAGCCGAGTATCGTCACGAGCTGCAAAATACGACGTCAGGAAGGGAGCATTGAATCTGTCTGCATGTGCGCATTCTCCGAACTGCTTTGCGGAGAGATGCAGGCGAAGTTCCGTCAACAGGATCCAGGCATCAAGAGTGGCCTCCCATTCCTCGTTTGGGATGGTTCTCCGCACCACAGATGGCGGGACTGGTATGAGGCGGGGAAGATCCATGGAGTGATGTCAGTTCGTTTTATCGGTGCAAAGTCGGTGGATGGCAATGTGTGCTGGTCGCATATCGAAAAACGCTAGCCTTTCCTTGTTGACATATGGTGAAGCGGACTAGACGTGAATGTGTAAGAATGCTCTGTAGACTTCATGGAAAGAAGCGAGTCCAGCGAAGACAGAACGGCAAGAGCACTCATCGTTCCAGCAATCTGATTGGACAGCACGAGCTCACCATCAGACCGCTTAGTCATCAGCCCGAGCTAAGTTAAGTAACGGACTCCCGATCAGGACTAGCGCAACAACAACCGAGCCAGATCACGTGCCCAGTGCCAAGAACGGGGAGTTGGCGCACATTCAAACAGTGCAAACAACGCCCTCGCTTAGATCGTCTATCTTATCGCGAGAATCCTCGCCAAATCTTCTTTCACTCCACTACCCACGCCTTTCATCACATTACCGAACCCTTCGACTCTGTTGCGCGTTCAGGTCTTGATTGGCATCGTCAGTCTCATTTCATTCAATCTAACCGGTCAAAATGTCTTTCCAGAAGCCCGAGAAGGATTTCGGCGAGGGCCCGGTGCGTCGCCTTTCTCATACAAAACAGTCGCAAGTCGCATCAATTGCTAATTGTTGCCTTGCAGAAAATCCACAAGATCCGTATCACCCTCAGCTCCCGCAAGGTTGCCTCTCTCGAGAAGGTCTGCCAGGAGCTCATTGAACGTGCCAAGAGCAAGTCTCTCACCGTCAAGGGACCTGGTCAGTATCATTACCGTTAACCAAAGTTCTGAGATACATCTGGCCTAACTTTCCTGCTCATACAGTCCGTCTTCCCACCAAGACCCTCAAGATCTCCACCCGTAAGACCCCCAACGGTGAGGGTTCCAAGACCTGGGACACCTACGAGATGCGCATCCACAAGCGTTTGATTGAGTAAGTCCTGCCCTGTCAGATCGATTATCGAATGACATCCCTCGTAGGTTGGGATTATGGCTGATTGTTTTCCTTTGCCACAGTCTTCACGCTCCCACAGAGACCGTCAAGCAGATCATCATCAACATTGAGGCTGGTGTTGAGGTCGAGGTTACCATTGCTGCTTAAGTGCACTCGATCGTTGTGAAAAGTTTCTTCGCTGTGTACGGTATGGATTGCGATTACGGACATGCTTTGTATGATCAGATACAACGATTCGCGTTGCCTGCAGGAAACATAGACCGAATGAAAGAGAAAAAATGGTAAAGACAAAACTGAACGACATTACACATTCCTCGTATATCCCGACTACATAGTTGGCAAGCCGTTCTTTCCGTAGACTTTGTGACATACATGAAGTAACAGACATGGCCATCAGAAACAGTGCAACGACTAGCCATGCATTTAGTGACCATTAACGCCATTGACCGCACCATTGGTCTTTCCAATATGTTTGGTGTTGTATCCCTCCTCAACTGCCTTGATTTCCGGAATCTATTTTGAAACCGGCTTTCTGGAGTCCATCAAGAGTCGAACGTTCAGTCTCAGCCATGCGTTGCGTGCGAAACACGTTCAATGCAAATTGGACTGGAAAGGGTAGAGACTCGGCAATGATCCTGTTCTGTGGATGTTCTGTGTTCTGGTTAGATTTGAGATCGATGACCGACTCCTCGCCGACATTCTACTCACGTATTCTCATCATGGCAACCCTCGTGCAGCATGAAGACACCTTTGTCTAGCAACACATATGTCCCGCTACGCCGAACCATGGTGACCTCTGCCCCGTTCTGATAAAAGTTTTCGGCTGCAACAGAGTTAGCAAGAGATCCCGTTATTGACAGCGCAGGGAGGCTTCGGATAGCTTACCAATATCATGACCGCTATTACCAGTCCCTACAACCACAACTTTCTTGCCTTTGGCGTCGTACTTGGAGGCATCTTCATGCTGGCTACCATGATACACAACGCCTTGGTAGCTATCTTGTTCGGGAAATGTAGGAATTTGAGGCTCTCCAGCGTGACCGATGGCCCATACAATGTGACTAGGCTTCACGATGCGTTCTCTAGAGGTTCCATCTTCGTTGTACCGTCATACATTGACGGTCCAGAGGATTCTGCGTCAGCATATGTTGCTCCCTCCACTTTTGACCTTGTCCAGACATTCAGTTCCATCAAGCTAGCATACGCTTCAAACCAATCTCCCAACTTGTCTTTGGGTGTGAATTGAGGCCAGTCTTTGGGAAATGGCAGGTAAGCCATGTGTGTGAATTCGGCTGGATCGTGAGTAACTAATGTCTATATTTTCACGTAGCCGTCAGCATTCTGTCGTTCTTGACCTGCAGCATGTATCAAACAAAACGGAAATAAATTTGCAACTCACTCCATATCTGTTTCTCCAGTTGTCTCCCACTCAGTTGTTCTTATCTACAATCAATGTTGACAGTCCCAAGGACTGTAATCGAGCACCGAGGTTAAGACCGGCTTGGCCCGAATACAATTCAAGTAATCTTCCTACTCATTACTAATGGGATGAATGCTCAACGACTAACCGGCACTAACCACAAGAACTTGCGGTTCCTCTTCTTCGAAATTGACTTTCTTTTGCCATCTCTCCAACCAGGTCCCTTTATCGAAGCCACCAGGCATTGACTCAATAGTACCATAGGCAGGCTTATGACCCAAAGGCTCCGAGTGCTCTTTCAACTCTTGCAAAGAGGTATAGACCGAGTATGCTTTCCATGCTCCGGAGTCCGGGTCTTGTGTCAGGCGAAGAATTCCCGCACTTTTCCCGACCTTGGTGTCGAAGAAGAACATGGAAGACACCCAATGCAAATCTGCTGTGGGTGACTCGAGGGTGGGTTTGTACTTTCCTTCATCCTGAAGACGGAGTCCAGACAATTGGGAGTTTGGTTGATGGGCTCGTAGAAACGCTTCAATCTTGTTGATATCCTGCAATGTACGCCAGTCCCCTTGCAAGGCGAGCATATCACGCCACCAGGATTCCTCGTGGAGAATTTCGGACAGTCGTGAGTATTCCTCTAATGCGCCAGTAACAATTTTTTCGAGAGATGTGATCCATGCTTGCGCAATTGCTACTGGATCGATAGTTTTTGACGGTGCGGCTGTTTTTGGCAGCTGAATGATGTGGTGGTTTGCCTTGAGTGACATTGCGAGTGGAAAATTACAATGTCTGTCGATTCAAAAGGGAAATGGGAAAATGTAATGCGACGATCAGGAGGTATCTAATTGTGACTGTATCAGTGTATGGTTCATTCTTTCGAGCAAGAAGAGCTCTTACCTTAAGCAGCATTGAGCAATTCAGTTGAAGACTCGGACTTGCTTAGTTCTATAACCTTCCAAGATTGACGGAATTCAAACCTTTTGAGAGGGTTCAATGTTCCCTATAGCTTTTTATATAACTTGGTCCAGCACACGTGGGCAACAGAACCGATATTTCATCCCACCAGTCCAAGAAGAAGCGAAATCGACCCCGCATGTAGTGCGACTCATGAGAAGAGCTTCCAGAGAGCTTCCAGCACCCTCGTTGTGTCATTGGATATTTTGTTTTCCTTCGCATTGTAGTTGTACTCGTGGTCAGATGAGATACGAGGCTTGATCGATTGATATTCTACTGAAATTGCTTGTATTTAGGCATAAGGCACAGGATATGTATAACAGAATGTCTGAGTACTATTAATGGATTGAATTGAGGCGTTTGACTAGGTAATGCATGTGACTATCTAGGTACGTACCTGAATGCGGCATTACAGTCTCTTTCTCTCCAATTCAAAGTCAAGGTCAAAGTTCTTCAATCCACTTCACATCAGATAAAAATATAGGTAAATGACTAGCATTACAATGTGAGACAGATAACAACGAACAACCAAGACAATTTTCAAAGTTCACCGAGTGAAGACTTCAAGCAGTACATTTAGTCAGGCTTTCCCCCCTCCGATCAAACCTATGAATCAAACCCCCCAACCGATCCACGTCCTCGACATGGACTGCTGTCACCTTGGGCAGATCCGTTGCCTTACCCTCCGCAACACGGCGAGCCTCTGCCTCGATAGCCTCAAGCGGGGCGGGCAGTTTGCTTCG
Source organism: Talaromyces sp. PL2406 (assembly GCA_023626215.1). NCBI lineage: Eukaryota > Fungi > Ascomycota > Eurotiomycetes > Eurotiales > Trichocomaceae > Talaromyces > Talaromyces sp. PL2406. The sequence continues at coordinate 40,047 of JAMAGL010000026.1, read as the reverse complement.
CGACTTTGTCGCCGATTGGTATAAATGGTCCTGTGTCCGGAATCACGATCAAAGTACGCGTCCAAGTCTTCAAGTGTACGGTTCGCAGTCTCCGGATACAAGAAATAGACAACGGCAACGAAGATCAAATTGAAACAAGCAAAGACTAGGCACTGGTTAGGAAAAGACATGATTTGTGGGAAGGATTAGGGCAGTAACTTACTGACGTAAAATCTGTAGCCAATGTTTCTAATTCCGGTAGGCCTAAATTGGGTACAGACAAATCCGAATAGCCAGTCAGTCGCTGTTGCTGCTGCTCCTCCTTGTGTACGCATAGCTAATGAATTGACTTCAGCTTGGTACACCCAGGGCACCATTCCCCATGTGCAGCCAAAGGCAGCATAGTAGAAGAATAGGAAAGTGATGGCGACAGCTCCCCACTACATAACACGTGAATGGTTAGACGATTGTCTAATTTGAAGGGAGTTGAAACTCCACGTACCTGCAAAGGGGCATGAGATAGAAGAGCGACGGATATCGCAACTATCAAATAAGCGAGAAATTGCAACCAAAGACCACTCAACATCAGGGACCGACGACCGAACCGCTCAATCATCCAAAAGCACAAACCGGATGAGATCATATAAGATGTGGCGTTGCAGCCAGTCAAAACTCGAGCCATCAGTTCAGTCTGCCCGATATTGACAGTCAAGATGGTCGGGAAATAGTAATTCAGTGCATTGATGCCGCCAGGTTGCTTTCGGGATATCTTCAGTTGGAACAGCTAAGATCAATCGAAGACTTGATGACAAACCTGCATAAACTGTCCACCACATCCGAGTAGCAGCCGTTTCAGTTGGCCAGATCGATCTTTCAAGAGTTATGACCTCTTTCATGAATATCTGTGATTCCCTTTCAATTCGAATAGCACCAAGAATGGAAGCGAGCTCCTTTCTGACAATAGGGTCATCCGCAGAAAGCCCCTTTCCAAGATACCTCCTCAATGACTCGGCGCCTTTGTCAAGCCGATCACGCATAAGAAGTCATCGAGGATTTTCGGGGACCAGGAGCAGAAGTGATAGTAGCGCGATGAAGGGTACAAGCTGTTTCAATTCCATCAGTTGAATGATAATTCTGGGCCGATTTGATTTTGTTGTGGAGTTGTGTTATTGCTCACCTACAGTGCACATGGTAGTCTCCACTGCCAGCCGCCAGATGCAAAGGAACATGCCAGAGTAAGCTACGTTCCTAGACAGTAGAAAATGACATTATGCAGAACCACAATGACAGAGAGTTTTCCTCTCTGTTCTCCACGGCTCGATTCTGCTTGAAAGATACCACAAGTGGAACTACTCATTCCTGTTATATTGAGGTCGTCAGCCGTGCTTTGTCAAACGGAGCATAAATGTCATAAGGTCTACCTACCATTACCGACACCATTGATGACCCGTCCAACAATAAGTTGGGGGAATGTAGTTGCAGATAATTGAAGAATGGCCCCGATAGCACTGACTACCGTCCCAATTCGCAACGTCCATTTTCTCCCTAAACTGGTACCGTAGAAAAAGGCCGCCAAACAGCCTGCCAAATTCCCTAACTTCATAGGATTTTAGCGTCTGCCACAAAATGAAGAGTGTACTCTTTTTACTTACAGAAAAGCAACTAGATGTGATACCCTGTACGTTGCTATTCTTTGTCTGTGGAAACGTATCGATGAAATCGGTGCTGATCAGAATATCACTAATGATGCCCTGAATCTAGCATTAATTTTTTTGTTCTTTCAGGCAGCCAAGCGGACTTTTGGGAGTTCAGCAAATGGCACAGAGGAAAGAAGGCAGTGAACGTTGGTGTATGAAAATATAAACTTGCCTGATCGAAGCCGTAACAAGCCTGTGCACCTAGTTGAAGTCAGGCCTAAGTCAGGACAAGAAGAGAATCGACCTACATGAGTTCACGGCGGTGATAGCTACCTCCAAGGAATATTCTTCCAACATGATGGCGTGGATAGCAGGTCTCAAAATCAGGGGGGTAGTAGTGTCATGGAAATTGGTAGAGGTAGTGGTTTAGGAGAAGGAAAAAGGAGATTCAGAAAACGGGACTAGAGCAAGCCTTTTAATGCCAACTTAGAAACATGCCCCTTACAGGATCTTGCGATCTTGCGTGACATCTTGTACTCCAAGTCTGTGCAATCTGTGTATGGCACTCATTGATGCCCGCAAGCCCTAACCGCAATAAACGAGACTGGTGGGTCTCCCCAGATTGGGTTCCCCGGACCCCAGACAGTTTGAAAGTCGGGGCTGGCACCAATCAGCCAATTCCAGCCATTGGCGCAGGTGTCGGACATGTTTAAAGGCGCCTTTGCCGTCATTTTCCGGGCCTTGTTGGGCCGTATGGACCGGCGACGCTCCGAGGCGAGTGCATTAATCTTTCGGCCGGTTTACCCCTCAAACCCGCTGTACTACTTTATGCTCGAGTAGATACTTGAGGAAGCCTCAAATTTCCAGTCCACGCTGAATCTGCATCTGTGCCTTGTGTACAAAACTCCTTAGACGGGGCAAGATAGACTGTCAATTTTCTGGGAGACGCAGACGCCTATCGTTCACGCTCCGACTGGACCGCTTGACAAGTGGTACCAATTCCTGGCCTGTTGGTCATTGTTCATTGTTGGCGTTCTCGGACTCATCTCCGTTGTAGATCTACTCGACGCAATATCTTGGGATAGTGCTCGTAACCTCCAGGTTGTAGCGTGCGGCGGCATCGACATGGCCCCTCACGGCGTTTTCTTCGTTGTTGCCTCTGTCAATCACGATTCTCGTACTGACTAGCACCCAGCTCACAGGGTGAAGCCAGCATCCTAGATTTTCTTTCCGTATGAGACCACAGACAGGTTAACACGAAGCTCTGATTATCCTTCTTGCGTCTTTTTGGGGCCCGCTTCGCGGGTGCAACAATTGCCTCAATGTCTAGTTCTTTTGAGGAAGAAGTCTCGGAGGACGGTTGCTGTTCATCAGCTTCGACTCAGAGGAGCAAGACTGTGTATGTTTATGTAGCTACAACTTGTTCAAGCAAGACTTTTTCCAGGAGTGCTCATTTATCGAATGTAGATGTTTTCTCTGTCGAAGACGCAAGGTGAAATGCGATCGGCGAAAACCAAGCTGCGGTTTCTGTGTCAAGAACGGCACCCAATGCCAGTATGTTGTAGCTGATAAGAAACGCGGTTTGAGAGCCGGTTATGTATCCCAACTTGAAAGTCGATTAGAGAGACTCGAGGCCGAATTTCGAGAAACGTATCGTTATAAAATAATGCCCGTCGAAGAGCACAAAAGAACCAGGAAGAGAGAAGTAGAAATGCTAGGTAGTAAAGACATAATCTGTCGTATTTACACAATGCAACCAAACTCCCGAGCAACAAGAAGAATCATGAACAAATCATCGCATGCTTTCACCCCATTCCGATAGAACCTGTGCATCCCATCATTACACCCTACGATCATCTATGAACAAATAGACCGGGACAGAAATAATAAAAGAGACCTATGCAAGAAAAGAATTGATCACGACTGTGTCGGCGCCGTTGTCGTCGAAGTAGATCGACCGGTGATGTAGTCGCGATTTTCGACGGTGACACTCTTAGTCATGTGGTTGACTTTGTATACGCCGACGAGGCGCGAGGCAAGTTCAAACTAGTTTGCAGTCAGACACCATGGACGATCGAATAGTTGCAGAAGAGTCACTTACCATGTTGTTCCGAAGAGAAATGACGATGAACTGGGCGTTCTTAGTCCGTTCCTTGATGTATGAAGCAACAATAGAAACCTATTGGTTTCGAGTTAGTCATCGACATGGTCTGTAACCCAGAAATGATCAGTTCAACTCACATTTCGGAAATCCAAGGCAGCGTCAATCTCGTCCATGACATATAACGGAGTTGGCTTGTAATGATGGAGAGCAAACACCAAGGCAAGACTGGACAGCGTCTTTTCACCTCCGGACAGGTTGCTGATGTTCTTCCAGCTCTTTTTCGGCGGCATGACAGAAAAGAGAATTCCTTCCGAGAAAGGATCCAGAGAGTCAACAAGCTCCAGTTCAGCATTTCCACCCATTGTGATCATCTGGTACATCTCCTTGAGACGCAATGAAATCGTGCTGAAACCTTCCATAAAGCCAGTCAGACGAGCAGAACGAAGGCCATCCAAGCGGGCCTTGGCAGCATCACGGGCTGCCAGTGACTCATTCAAGTCTGCAGAGCGCGTCTCATGCTCAGCAACACGGCGACGGTACTCATCAATGACAGATAGATCGACGGATGCATTCTGCGTCTTCTCCTCCAACGCTGCAATAACTGCCTTGAGTGACTCTTTGTTCATGTCGGCCAGCTCGTCAGCAGTGAATGTCTGCAACTCCGCCGTTTCCTGAGCATCACCAAGGTCGCTGACGTTCTGGAGTGATAACTTTGAAAGCTTCTCCTCCCAGTATCGACTGCGTTTTTGATTCTCGGTGAGGACTTTCTGGTTCTCTTCCAGTTTGTTTCGCATTTCAATCTCTTGAGCGCGCGTTTCGTTCAGTTCAGCCGTCTTCTCATCCAACTCCTGCTTGAGGGCTTTGATTTCTCCGCGTTTCGTCTCAAGTGCCTAGACAGAGTATAGTCAGTATGTGTTTCATCTGCCGAATTCATTGGGCTTACCTCTTGAGCATCTTCCGCCTGTTGTCTGGAACCCGAGGCATCGTTTGCCTGATTCTTGACATCTTCCTCCAATCGTTCAATCTCAGTGCTCAACTGTTCGCTCTCTTTTTCAGCCTCCAAACGTGCCTTTTCGTGCTTCTTGATGAGCTTCTCGTTTTTCGATTTCGCGACTTCCGCGTTTGATATCTCCTCAGACAGAAGATTGATCTGAGCCTTCAAGCCGTCCACCTTCGCCTTCTGACTTCTCAAACGGACACCACCGACTTCCATAATCTTGGCTTGTAGCGATTGAATCTCTTCCTCAATCCCGGCCATGTCGTGTCGCAAATTCTCAACTTCTTCCTGAAGGGCCTTGATCTGTTGATTCAATGCCTTTTCTCGGTTTTCGTCTGTCTTGGACGGTTTGTGTTCGACGCTCAGTTCTTTGATACGACGCTGAGCATCTACGAGACTTCGATTCCCACTCTCTATCTCAATACCGATTTTCTGTATCTTGGTGTCCAATTTGGGGATTTCATCGGATTTCTGACGAAGCGATGTCTCCAATTGACGTTGTTTGTCTTGAAATAGTTGAAGCTTCTTCTCCAACTCATCGCGGTCGAATTCTAATTTGGAAACCTGTTCCTTGGAAGTCTCGGCAACTTGTTTCGAGGACATGCCGCCTTTAGCAACACGCGTTCCTCCTCCGCTCATAGTACCAGACAGGTCAATCAGTTGCCCGTCAAGGGTGACAACCCTCCAACGCTTAGCGCCATAAGCAATGCGGTTAGCCTGTTCAAGATCTTTGGCGACCAGTGTATTCTGCAAGACACTGTAAAAAGCCGGAGCGAACTTAGCATCCTTGGGTTTGACCAAATCGAATAATCGTGGCACACTTTCAGGCGTGAAGATCGTAGACATGTCTCGCTTGGGTAAGCGGTCGAGAAGAATGAAGTTCGCTCTACCAAGATTGTTTTTGCGCAGATAATCGATACATTGCTGGCCTGATTCCACGGTATCGACCACCATGTTCTCGAGCTGAGGGCAGGCGGTCGAAATGGCGACATCATACTTCTGTTCAATAGTTCCGAGGTTTCCTAGTCTGCCATGAAACCCTTCGATACGGCCAGATTCCTTGAGTCGCATCAGACCAGACAAAACACTGCCTTTATTTTGCGTACTAGCAAAGCTTGCTCGAGCCTCTTCTGCCTTTTGCCGTGCATTAGACACGTAAGATCGAAGCTCGGGTTCCTTTTGAGACAGCTTGTTGAGGTCTTTCTTTAGGGATTCGACGTCAGCTTCGAGCTGAGTCTTCTCCTGATGCTTTTCCTCAAGTTCCGTCTCCTTCTCTGCTAAGCTTTCCTCGATCGCGGAAACCCGAACCTGAGCTTCCTCTAGTGCCTTCGCACCCGCATTACCCCGTTCATGGAGTATATCAAGTTCGCTTTGAGCGACGGCAATGGAAGAAAGCTTCTCATTGATCTTGGCATTCCAGGGCTCGAGAGTTTTCTGCTTCGCTGCAATCTGATCAGAAAGACCTTGTGTTTTACCTTTCAGACTTTCTCTGATTGATGCAAGTTCTTCCTCTTCTGACTTCATCTCATCTTCAAGCTGAACGATTTCCGCCGATTTCTTCTCAATATCCGAAGCATGCTTCTCAACTAGACTCGCACACTCCGATGACGCCAACCGGCTAGTTTGTACAGTCTTCTCGAGTTTCTTCTGCTTGCCCGTCAAAAACTTTCGTTTCTCTTCAAACTTGACAGCCTCCTTGTCATATTTCGCCATTTCCTTGATCATTGCCTGAGTAGTCTTCTCCATGCTTTCATATTCTTTGGTCGCGCGTTTGTATTTCTTTTCGATCTCCTTTATTCCGGACTCGTTGCCTTCATGCTTTTCCAGTTCCATGTTAAGCAGCTCTTGCATTTGCATGATAGCTTCCTCGGTGACCTTGTTGTTGTTCTCACATTCCGCAATGTAGACCTGATACAGAGCAGATTGCTTCATAGTAAGATCATTTTCGTCCCGGATGTAAGCCAGAGCCTTGTCCTTCTTATCCTCGAGTGCAGTTTTTTCCTTTTCGACATGCTGAACCCGATTGTTCTTCTCGACACAAACATCGTTGAGTGTTTCAACTTCGGTTGCTGCTTCTTCAATAGGCGTCTTGTACTTCGAAGTGCCGATGATATCCTCCAGATATTCGAGAAGACCGTCTTCATGCTCATTACCGGCCTTGGGCTTCATCTGCGCAATCGATTCAACCTCACCCTGTAAGATGAGAAAGCGCTTATGATCAAGATCAATACCGCGGTCTTTGAGAAACGTGGTCACGGTGGTGAAATTCGTTTCCTTCTTGTTCATGTAGTATTTGCTCGAATTGTTCTTGAACGCCCTGCGGGAAACCACCAATTGCGAATCGGGAACGACTTTGTGGGCGCTACCGGGGAGATCCATGATTTCCTGAAAGTGTACTTCGACTTCGCAGAAGGTTAAGTCGGGAAACCTGGCGGAGTTGTGAATCAGGGCGGAGATCTTTCCTTGTCGCATCTTACTGGCGCGAAATCCGAACACGAAGAGGAGGGAGTCGATGACGTTAGACTTTCCGGAACCATTGGGACCGACAACAGATGAAAACGATACATGAAAGGGTCCGACGACCTGTTTGCCGGCGTAACTTTTGAAGTTGGTAAGCACAAGATGAGTGATTACCATACGTGCGCGTGGAGTTTTGGTCTCTTCGGCGACAGGGATACCCAGGGACCGCGACTTCAAGACAATATCCATCGGCTTTTCGAGGGTGGTCGACTGCGAGTTGATGATCGAGATCTGCGACTTTTGCTCTTCGGCATCGTTTCTCGTCGGGGCAGGTGATTTATTGACGGCAGATTGCGTGATATCGGAGAGCGGGCTGCTGAACTCTCGATGGGATCGTGAGGAGGCTTCGGGCGAAGCTGAAGGAGAAGGAGTAGGAAGTGAGGACAGTTCTGCGGCTGGCGTAGCTGAATCACGGCTCTTACGGGAACTTGCAGCCCTCTTCCTCTTCTGCGCTGCGTGAACCTTCTCAGAAGGCGATTCAGGCTCTTCCTGAGCTGCTATTATCGTCGCCTCCTCGTCCTCCTCCTCATTCGCCTGTTCCACGGTCTCTGCGACAATGGATGGCTCTTCATGTTCATCATGTTCTTCCGGTTGCGGGGTGGGTTCGACGGCTTTCGATCTCCGTCCACCTCGCGTCGAGCGTTTGGGAGGCTGTGAGGGTGCTTCTGATGCTTTTCGTCGGCCGCCTCGCCTAGGAATTGGTTTCTGTGCGACTGGTGTGTACTCGTTCTCTTCATCGTCGTCTGCGTTGGAGTGAGAGGGCGTTGGTGTGACGTTGCCGAGATCTTCTTCTTCTTCGGAAACTTCTTCGATGTAGGATGTTCGTCGCGAGGCCGCGCGGCGCGACGGTCTACCTCTAGCTACTGAAGCCATGTGAGGATTGGTGATGGTCGATGATAACCTGAGATGATGATGTCGGGAAGAAAGAGGTTCAGCGTGCCTTCCCACTCTTGATTTGTTTGTTTTGGTTTGCGGGTTGTTTACTCCAGTCCGAAAGGGGAAAGGCTTCCTTTTTTGCCGCCTTCCCGCAAGCTCCCCATTTCACCGCCTTCATGAGTTCACTCGACGAATACCTTCGTTGATTGTTTCTTGTCGCAGCCTTCGAAAGTCGGTGTTCAGATCGCAAAATGGCATCCTGGGAGGATTTCGACGTCACCTTCCAATTCAACCGGAATTTCACCTACGACAAAAAGGTTGTCGATACGATCAATGGCAATCGTCGGTCACTAGAAAGTCAGCTCTTTATCGACCGGCTGCTTGGTTTGATGGGCGTGAAAGCTGGTATGAAACTGCCACGACGGCCACTGACGGTGCTAACAAAAACCTGAGCACAGTCCATGAAAAATATCCTCCCAAGTCGAATCAGCACCTCCGAGAGTTGTACAAGCAGATTCTCCTATCGTCCTTTCCCAATCATCAGAAACAAGCCGTGATATATTATCTTCTCCGAGATTGTAGCGCCAACGAAGCGCTCGTTCAGTTCCTTAGACGATGTTCTATCCCAGACAAGTATCAGCTCTTCATTGACGGACTTTGGCATCTAGATCGACTTGAGTTCCAGGTATTTGCGACCTGAGATCTATACGGTCCAGTTGGTACTAATCTACTCTCCCACATGATAGCTGGCTTTGCAGTATCTCACCGAACCGTCCCTCATTCCAACGTTTCCCGACGAAATCCTCTACATATTGACCCTACCCAAGCTGCCGAAACATGACGACTCGTTAGCGATAGCTTATTACTTGACTGTTTCCCCGCCACTCGAGTCCGAAAAGGTCCAGTCTTCTTATTTCGACACCCTCTGTCGCGCAAGCATCACCGAAGCTTTCTACTTTCTACGCAAATACGATGACTCTCATCGAAGACGGTTTTTGGAGCAGCTCGTTCTATTCGTCCACAAGACTCCGGCCGGAAACCTGAGAGGTCAGCGCGCGATTGAATTGCTCAACTTACCGTTCGACGATGAAGAAGAATCATGGTTCGAAGAGTATCTTCTCAATGGTAAAGTCGCAACACTTTCTGGCGCAAAGGATACCGTGTTGATGCGGCGACTTGCAACTGGCAATACGCGAGATCTTCCACCAAAGCTGAGATCGCTGGGTGGACCTAAGATCGATGGCATCAACTGGGATGATCTACGACAGGGCTTTAACAGGGTTGATTCGCTCTGACATCCAAAGCGACTGGACTATGGTGTTTCTTGGCGTTTCCTACAAGTTTCATGGGATCTGGGCGGAGTTTCATGAGGGTTTCTTAACGTTATTTGTACAACTGTTTCGAGGTTGCATATTTGATCACTTAGAACGTTTATTACATAGTTTTTAGTGGATGACAGAAGAGAAAACGTCCACTCCATTCGAAGGTTGACCTGATTCTAGGCGCGACGTAGCGTGGAGGTTTACCGGTACAGGCACGACACGTCTCTCGCGCTGAAGCTTAAATTTGCAATATAGTCTTCGTCTTTGTAACGACTTGAATAACTTAAAACATAACGATAGTATGGATATCGCCGTTCTTTCTCTATCCTCGAGGGTTGTGTTTGTTGCGAGCCAGCCAATCAAAGCATCAGACACCACGTGCGACCACAACCAAGCGACAAACCAGGCTCACCTCTTGACCACGGCAACAACAACCAGTCTCACTATAATATTGAGCGATATAGTATAACGACATGCCAGTTTGTCTATACTTTCAACAGGGTCGATGCAGATACGGAGGTACGTTCGTATGCAAAATAAATGCTTCACATTTTCCTCTATCTGGAGACAGGCTAATGAATGCTTGCGGGTGTCGTAGATCGATGCAGAAATGAGCATCCAGGCCAGGTAACGTCTGGCGCATCAGCAAACCGTTTCAGTGTTCTCGGTTCAGCTGCGACAAACACTGGTAAGTCTGTTTATCTTTCTTCAACGCGGTAGCTGGCATGTGAGATGGCTGGGCGCGAAGCAATGTTTTTCCAACGTCTGGCGGCCACAGCAAGTTAGTCAACTCCATGGCCAACGTTCCCGTTTCTTTGACCTTGACACTATTGCCTCTATTATCAATCCCTCGATTATGGCTCTAATTGACAAAATGTTTCATCGTTCAGGAAGCAATCAACAGCAGCAGGACAAGTCCTTAAGGTACGTCAACATACGAAAGAGAAAAAAACATCGCTGATCTCTGATGATCAAACTCATGTGACTGATTTCATCGTTATAGCTTCAACGTCACACCTGAGAATATCCACCTCGACCTCACCTTAGGGAAGGAACGACCAGGATGGGTATTTTCTGCATATGGCCCAGGGAAAAATGCACCCAGACAGCTCTTTGGAGGGCCGTCTCGAGAGCAGAGCTTTGAAGAAATGCGATTGCGACATTACGAAGCTGCGGCGGCTGGAAATCCAAATCAGGCTGTCCAAGAAGCGCAGAAGCTACATGATGAAACTATGAATCAGATCCAAATCATCTTGAATGACCTCAATGGTGCCGTCAAATACGTCCTAGATGGAGTAAATGAACACCCAAATCGCATCGATATCGTGGAAGCCAAATCGGGTGTTCCGTCATCTTTCGCCCAGCAGCAATCTTCAGTTTCGTCGGCTCCTGCTTTTGGACAACCTAGTGGTGGCTTTGGCGGCGCGACTCAAGGTGCGCCTGCTCCTGCTTTTGGGCAAGCATCAATGCTTGGGCAAAACCAGCCTGCTTTTGGAAGACCTTCAGGCTTGGGGACATCCACAACTGGTTCTGCATTCGGTAAGCCATCAATGCTAGGAGCAGCGCAACCTGCCTTTGGTAAGCCTGCATTCAGCCAGCCATCATTTGGTCAACCTGCTTTTGGACAGCCTTCAGCAATGGCAGGTTCCGGTTTTTCAAATGCGGCGGCTGGCCCGTCTCCTTTCTCTCAGGCAACTCAACCAAACCCATTAGCGGGCGGTAATTTCGGCCAACCTTTGACTTCTGCACCGTTTGGACAACCAGCTGCCAGCCAGATGACAACGTCTCCATTCTCCCAAATTGGCAATCAATCTGCAGCAACCACTGCATTCGGGCAGCCATCTTCGACTGGTGCCACATTCGGCCAACCATCTCAAACCATCTCACCGTTTGCACAACAGCAGCAAACACCGTCGGGCAATCCGTTTGGCCAAACGGCGACTAGTTCAACCGCTCCGAGCGTTTTCGGTCAGCCTCCGGCAACTGCAGCACCAGTCTCGACTTTCGCTCCACAGCCTCAAGTGAATGCTGCCGGAAAGGCACCCATAGGACCTAGACCGATCATCAAGGTCGGGCTCGGGGAGTTGAACCCGATTCCCGAACTCGTTGGCGATACCGTTCGAGATCCGGGGACACAGAAATTAATTAGATGGAAAGGGCGACCAGTGCAATACGAGGACGGAACTCCGCGCTATCTGCATCCCAATGATAATAAAACCTGGGTCCGCATTTTCTTCTACGACGGACCGCCAGATCTCGCCACCCTCCGAGACTGCAGTGAGAAGGATGAGAACTATACGGCAGAAGTAACGGAGCAATATCAATACTTTGTGCAAAATGGGGTTTTCAAAGATGGCATTGTTCCGAGCGTACCGCCAAAGACAGAGTGGGTGTCCTTTGATTTTTAGTCAACAACTCGTCAGACGGATGGCTGTTATTACTTGATGAGGCTGGAGTTAAGTGGATTCGGCGTCTTGGGCTTTTGTTTTGATTTACAGAGCGATGCCGTAGCGAATGGACTTTATTGTATAGAATGTATGCAACATTCGAAGACGAAGAACGTCAGTTTCGACACTGAATGGGAATTTAAATACGTACCTATGTAATTAAAATAAGCGTCGCCATCCATGGATCACCTACCTACCTAGGTAGGTATGTATCCATGGATCTATCAATTGATGTGAGCTGAGGTGTACATGTAGTCGATGTCTGGTAGTATATATAGTATTTATTCCTAAGCCGAATCCCGGCGCTACGTCCACCTTTCACTTCATGAATCAATTGATTTCTAATTCATCATTTCCCCAACCAAACCTCAAGGACCGACCAACAATTCCTGGTCGACTAGACCTCACATAATTCAAGCTTTGAAGACCATCCAAGCCGGAGACAATATTGATTAGCAGACGCGACTCAGAATGGATCGACACAACACCACGAGAAGTTTCAATGGATGTTGGACATGCCGCCTCCGGCGCAAGAAATGCGACGAATATCGTCCGATATGTGATACTTGCTCTGCGCTCCAGATAACTTGCTATTACAACCAGGAAAAGCCAGAGTGGATGGATGGCGGTGCGAAGCAGGAAGAGATGGCCAACCGACTCAAGCGCGAGGTCAAAGAGAGCCGTCGCGGGGATCGTTATCTAGGACATCGCCACGCAATCATCGAATCGATCACATATGATAATCAAAACAAATTTGAGGAGTTGGCCATCTCAGAGACCCAAAGAAACAGAAATAATTCACAAGGACCACCGCGCCCAGAGGCTGCCAACATCCCGCTCCAGCGTGAGCATGATTGCAAGCTCGCCAGCAAGCATGTTTCCGGGAACATGAGTTTCGCGCGGTCTGACACTATCCTGCTCACGTTCCACCTTGAATATATACTACCATTCCTATTTCCATTCTATGATCCCTCTATTCTAGAAGGAGGAAGATCCTGGATCTTGGAAATGATGATTAGCAGTCCAGTGGTGCGGCAGGCTACGTTGTGCCAGAGTTCCTATTTCTTCTCACTGGCGCGTGGAGTCCCTAGGGACGATTCAACCTGGGAAACAGTCTTAGCCCAGACGAGGGATGCCTTTTGCGTGTTGCGGCAGTCGCTACAATTCATTCATAGTTCGAGTATCACTGAACATTTACACGGCGCTGTACGCATCTTGGCAAGCGTCATGCAAATACAGCGTTTCGAGGTCGCTGTTTTGAGTTTTGAAAACTGCCAGGCACACCTTAATGCCGCTTTGGCTCTTTTCAGACAACTTCTCGACAGTTCTGAGGCTGTCGGACTAATGGGAAACAGATCAAGGTTCGCTTCGGTCATGTCTCTGCTTGGTCCAGCGACACGACTATTGCCTGCTCAGGGTGTTCATGTTCCTAGTGCAGAACAAGCGGCCTTTTGCTTCTCGTCCGCACTCTTACTATTTGATGATATCATTGCCAGCACAGTTTCTCAGGAGCAACCTAAACTCTACGAGTATCATCACTGCCTTCTCCATAGTTCCGATGGTACGGAACCTGTTATTAATTTTGAGACTGTTGTGGGTTGCCAGAACTGGGTGTTGCTTCACATCAGCGAAATTGCTATGCTTGACGCGTGGAAACAAGGATGTAAGAGTGCCGGGAATCTCAATATGATAGATCTAGTACATCGCGCGACGCCGATCAAGGATTTCTTGGAAGCGCATCTTACTCAACTTGGAAATAACATGGCGGACCCCGGTTCTCGACAGGGTAGCAGCCTTCTAGAGATGTTCAGGACAGGATATTCTCAACACTCAAAGACACCTCCTTCTCAGACCGCCTTGGTCACCCAAGTCTGGGCACATGCGACGGTTCTCTATCTGTCTGTCGTTGTATCTGGATGGCAGCCTGCGAGTGTCGATGTCCGCTATCATGTTGATAAAATAATCGAGCTATTGACGCTCCGAATTTCTCCTCCAGCATTGCTTCGCACAATGGTTTGGCCCTTCTGTGTGGCAGGCTGCCTTGCAGAACCGGCGCGGATACCCCATTTCCGTGCTATAGCAGATGTTCTACAGCCGTCAAGCGTCTTTGGTACGGTGCGCAAAGCGCTGGAAATCATGGAGAACGTATGGTGTAATCAAGATGTAGCATATAATTTGAGCCGCGATCTGGCTACCTGCTTTAGAAATCAAGGTGATCTCGTACTACTTGTATAGATAACCAGTTGTTCGGGATGTATCGATGCCCGCAAGACCAGTTTCATTGTTTCGAAAGCCTTAAACTATTCATATATACAATTGATCTCATCACTCCAAATCGGAAATCGAACAAATGGTATCTCGTTGTAGAACAAATCGGCCTTTTCGGCACTCAAGGGCACTTCCTATACATCGCTGGTGAGCTCTGGTCATCCTTTCATCACATATAGGGGGCAAAACACTTGGCTTTCGTTCCTTATGCTGTACTAGCGCAGAAAGTGTCTTTCACAATTCAGGGATTGTCGTGTCAGATGTTTGCACTTCCACATTATTAGCCCCAGTCAACTGCTCAACACGGATCTTATGCAAATCGCTCAGATCAGCTTTATAAAGGCTGGCTACAAAGGCCTTTTGAAGATGGCGTCTAAGATCTGGACTGGCTTCTTCATACATGTCACTCAGAATTTTCAGGTCTTGTTACTTTTTGACATATTGTCCAGAATCGGGTTTCGCCTTTGGTGGTGGTGGTGGTGGTCGTTTGGCGCTTGAAGTACAGGGTAGATTAGGCTCATTTCCGGCAAGCGTTTCATCCATGGGTTCATCCGTGGAATCCGGCCTACTTTGAAGCGTTTCAACAACTATTTCTGCATTTAAAGGCCAAATACCTCGTTCCTCTAGGTCTGTCTTGATTTTACGTCGCACAAACATCTGCTGTCGAAGTTCGTTGATCGAATACAAAGAGTCGCTCTTGTCGAAGTAATGATCTCCCTGCTCGGTTTGGCGACTCACAGCTTCTCCGTGGAACCTTCTGTAATCCCGGAAAAGCTTGCCATCGAGAAGCCGAAATAGACGTGTGAAATGAGGCGGAAAAGAGTATAAGATAATGTGTTTCGCGTGGCACTAATCCAAGAATTGTTCGGTGATATGAACGCCGAAATTGTTCATCAGGAGAAGTCGATGTTGGTTGCGAGCACGGTTGCAAGTCGACATATCAAAGTGATGTAGCCATTCTATTGCAAGGTCGTCTGATGCGAAGCCATTCAATGAAAACGCGAGTTTCCGATCTGGCTGAATGTTGTGTTTCCAATCATCCAGATAAGCGTTGTCGGCGAGGATAATAAATGGGGGAATCACGTTCCCTGCGACACTGAGACATTCGACAATTGTCATTGATTCATGCAAAGCCGTCCCATCAACCTGCTTAGAAACTCTATACGTAGTAATTTCAGCTTCAGTATCTCCCTCGCCAACCCTAAAACCCATCTCGTCCGACGTATAAAAGTTTTCCGGTTTGATGTCATAAGTGTCGAGCTGAGTTTGAAGACGGTCCAACCAGGATCGTATGACACCTGGATCTTGTGGGTTGGACTTATGAAAGTCAGCAGCAGTTTGGACGCTTGTTCGATATTGCTCTGGTAAGCGTGGTAAGAATTTATAGGGCCGGCTCTCTCCAACAAGATGAGGCGTTTCCCCGATCGGTGCTTGATGCTGGATGATCAAACAGCCATGATATCTCAACAGCTTGATGGTTGGAGGGACGCCTATGTCATCCAGAAATTTGATCCATGTTTTAAGCGTGTTTTCCTGTTTATCTTTGAACAGCCGATTGCTCGCTGGGCGATCTGATTGCTCGACAGGTCCTTTGAGGCGGTTCAAAGCCTCGAATAAGGGACTAGACACGAGCTAGTTCGGTTAATTTTTGGCTCTTGTCAAGTTCATATATCTCGACAGCCTTCTGGATGGCGAGCTCCTGCTGTTTGTACAGACTCTCAAGCATGATGGGCGGCTGCTTGGATGGCTTTGCATTGGACTGGTACGCTCTCGTTGGTGGTTTGGCACCCCAGTCTGCAGGTCAACGCAAATCAGACTGTAGACGGAGAAACATTTTCCCGACCATTGGACTGGGTTGAAGTACACATCAATACAGAATCACGAAACTTGACCCGCTCATTGTCTATGATTTGTCTCACCTGTCTCGGCTAGATCAAGAAATTACTATGTAATCATGTCGGCATACGGAAGCCACTGTCGCACAATTCTCTGTGCAGCACGGCGCAACACAATATTGACATTAGTAACTATCTCAGGTACGTACCCGATTACGTACACGCACACGAAGGTGTCTGCCGACTGGCCTCCTTGTTGATTGAACGGTATGTGGCCAGTATCATAGAAGCGATTGTGCCATAACGCAAGATCAGCTTGACTCAGCCCAACGCATAAAGTAGTCAGTAACTAACTAGTTATATGAAAGAGTTATTATTATTACTGCAGAGTGTCACTGTGTCACAGACTTGTTCCACACCCTTCCATTTTCTATCGTTATACACACTAAGCCGCTTGCAGTTTAGCGGCCGGCACCCATCCACAGTTGGCCCTCCCAGCCCCGACTTTGGCTCCTTCCTATCCCAACTCCAAGTCCAACTACAACTTCATCCTCCCTACTCTCTTCACCTTCAATCTACTCAGGCCATTGCCAACTCTTTCTTTCTAACATCGGCGTGCTACTTGTGACTTCCGCCATATATTGTTCCCTTCGCTTCCGTCGCAGTAGTCGCGATCCGACATTGACCTTTGTTCCAACTACATACATTCGAGGGTTCCTCCCCGTTCCCTTCACCTTATTCGTCCTTCTCATCCCTGAGATGAGTTCCTCGCTGAACTGCAACGAGGTCCATCTCTTTGCTTGATTGCTCCATCATGCGGTGGAAGCTGCCGACCGCGCTTCCGGCCAGTGCCGCTATCCTCCTTCTCCCTTCGCTCCTTCTCACAGCTCCGCAGCAGCTGTCTTACGCTCAACAACACGATGCCGCCGTATCGTCTTCGCTTTACGTGGCCTCGCGCCCAACCGGCCAGTCGATAATCGACGAAAGCCCCCATACATATTTTCGAGATACGCACACACACATGCCGCCGGACGTGAAGAAGATCAATCCGGACGATGTGAGCGCCCTAGCAACTCTGGCTCTGGCAGGCTCTGGTAGCCGTGCCGTTCGAGCCCCCCCTGCCCAGCTGAGCAGTCCAACTGCCGGCTTGGTGTCGCAGCTTCAAGCGCGGTCCCTGCAGGACTGGGAGGTTGAGGATTTTGTTTTGTTGGCGACCGTCGATGGTACCATTCATGCTCGAGATCGCAAAACGGGTTCCCCTCGATGGGCCCTGGAAGTCCCCAGTAGCCCCATGGTCGAAAGCATCTATCACAATCGCTCAACCACCGGTTTCGACGCCGATGCCTCTTTTCGAGATGACGACTTCCTCTGGATTGTCGAACCCAGCATGGATGGCAGTCTCTACATTTTCAGCCCCGGGCAACAAGGCGGTCTTCAAAAACTAGGACTAACCGTCAAGGACCTTGTCAACGAAACGCCATATTCCGGAACAGATCCAGCAGTAACTTACACTGCCCGCAAAGAGACCACTCTTTATACCGTTGACGCTCGCACCGGTACCGTCCTCCGTGTCTTCAGCTCTCGCGGCCCTCTTCCCGCCGATCACAATTGCAAAATCGACCGACTCGCTACCGATGATATTCTCGACGATGACAACTCCGACGAGAATGGTGGCCACTGTGGTGGTACATCTGGGACATTGACCATTGGCCGTATCGAGTATGCCGTTGCTATCCAAAACACGGAAACCGGCGAACCTATATGCACTTTGAAGTATTCCGAATGGGCACCGAATAACCGCGACGTTGATCTTCAAAGCCAGTACTATCAGACCATGGATCAAAGTCACATATACAGCATGCACGATGGTGTAGTCCTCGGCTTTGATCATTCACGCATGGAACGCCCTCGCTACACCCAACGCTTCTCATCTCCAGTCGTGCGAGTTTTCGATGTAGCCCGACCGGTCAATGTCAAGTCTCCGGGTTCTCCTCTGCCACTCGTCTTACTTTCTCAACCGCTCGAGCCACCTGATCCTGATTATGCCGCCTCCCCCGAGACTGAACACCGAGTCTTTATCGATTGCACCGAGGCTGGTGGTTGGTATGCTATGTCTGAGACAACATATCCTCTTGTGACAGGCCGTGCAGGCATGGCCCAATGTTACGACAAGGACTTTTTCCGCGATGGCCACTCACTACTCACACTAGATCTTGAGCGGCAGCGCAAAGCTCTCGTTGGTGTACATTCGGTCAACATGCCAACCGGTCATGGTGGGCGTCGCAGTCGAATGCATAGCATCTCCGGCCCTTCAGCCATCGGGGGTGGTCCAAACGGTACACCTCGTGATGTGATCAGCTCTCCATCGTACCTTGCTTCACCGCCTGCTCTTAGACAAAGCGTCATTATTCGTACTGGTTGGGAAAACCGCACGGACATATTCGTCTTGGCCATTCTCGCTCTGTTCGGCTATTTCCTATGGGTGAATTCGACGTTGTTTCAAGAACATTTGAAGCAGAAGCTGGACCTGAAGAATATCATGGCCGCTTATGATCACCATATTTCCGAACCGCCCACGTCTCCGACAGTGAACTCGTTCCAACGACATTCTAGTCCGATTGGTATTCGCTCTGAATTTGCAACACCCAAGAAAGCGCTGGTTCAATTGGAGGATTTCCAGGTTGACAACGAAGCGACTCCACGGAATGAGCCGACTTCGTCTCGACCGAACGATCCAGAAACGACACCTCGAGTCCGGATCCGTGAGCCTTCGCGCGGGCCTGATGACGAAGGAGACGAGCTGAACCTCCAGGAACCCAAAAAGAGGAAACGTCAACGGGGCCAAAGAGGCGGCAAAGCTCATAAAAGAAAACCCAAACCCGGCTCCGACGAAGAAAAAGCTCTGTCACAGGCAGTTGAACAAGTCAAATCATTGGTTCCACCATCGGGACTCGAGCCTGACGTACAACTGTCTCGTCAAGTTTCGAATGAAATTTATGAGATGGACGGCGCCATTCGAATTGGTCAGCTCAAAGTGTATACAGATACGGTACTGGGTCACGGTAGCCATGGAACTATTGTCTACAAGGGATCTTTTGATGGACGGGACGTGGCTGTCAAGCGAATGCTAGTTGAGTTTTTCGATATAGCGTCACATGAGGTTGGTTTGTTACAAGAGAGCGATGACCACAGCAACGTCATCCGATATTATTGTCGTGAACAGGCTACTGGGTTTTTGTATATCGCCTTGGAACTTTGTCCGGCTTCTCTTCAAGAGGTAGTCGAGAAACCCCAGGACTATCCCCAGTTGGTAAAAGGCGGCTTGGACGTTCCAGATGTCTTACGGCAAATCACGCTTGGTGTACGGTATCTGCACTCGCTCAAGATTGTGCATCGGGATCTCAAACCACAGAACATTCTCGTTGCTGCACCACGAGGTCGCAGCATGAGTAGCCAGTATCCGGCGCTTCGTCTTTTGATTTCAGATTTTGGCTTGTGTAAGAAGCTTGAGGATAACCAAAGCTCGTTCCGAGCTACTACAGCGCACGCAGCAGGCACATCCGGATGGCGTGCACCAGAGTTGCTGGTGGATGAAGATCAACAGTCGGCCATAGCGATCAATGCCGGACATTCGAACCATACCGAATCATCTGAACCGGCAGTAGTTGATCCACAGACAAACCGACGAGCGACCCGTGCCATTGATATCTTCTCTTTGGGGTGTGTTTTCTACTACGTTCTTACCCGCGGAGGACATCCTTACGACAAGGACGGCAAATTCATGCGAGAGGCAAATATTGTTAAGGGCAATCACAATCTTGAGGACCTGGAACGGTTAGGTGACTATGCCTTTGAAGCGGATGACCTCATTCGTAGTATGCTTTCACTGAATCCTCGTAGTCGGTATGTATCTTTTACCTCCCTCGTGCGCTCAACAAGTGTGGAACATTGCTAATTCATCGTCTTAGTCCTGATGCAACAACAGTTCTCATGCATCCCTTTTTCTGGAATGCGGCAGATCGTCTGAATTTCCTCTGCGATGTGTCCGATCACTTTGAATTTGAACCTCGCGACCCGCCATCTCCAGCACTTCAGTACCTTGAATCTGTTGCTCGCAACGTTATGGGTCCGGACATGGATTTCCTCAAACTCTTACCCAAGGAGTTCAAAGATAGTTTAGGCAAACAACGCAAGTACACGGGATCACGTATGCTCGACCTGTTGCGCGCTCTACGTAACAAACGTAATCATTACAACGACATGTCGGAGCATCTCAAAGCGCACATCGGTGGTCTTCCTGAGGGCTATTTGCGGTTTTGGGCAGTGAGGTTTCCATCTCTCTTGATGAACTGTCATACTGTTGTGGTGGAGTTGGACTTGTGTCGGCTGGAGCGGTTCAAGCGATACTTTACGTCGCCGGAGTGAATAGTCGTGTTTGCAATCTACCATTCATGTATGTACCAATGACAAACTATAATGATTGATGATAACTCAAAACGTTGTGACACTATTTATCGACAATTTGCCCGGTAGTTTGAGCATCTCGAACTATGGATAATTCAAGTACGTATGAAGACGCCGGGACTTTGAGTTTTAGGAAACGTACCAATGTACCTCAATCGGCAGATAACAAGGCTCTATGTGTGGATTGTGCTCAGTCTCCATCCATCGGAGAACGAGCATCACACACGACATCAAGCTCTCGCTCGATTCGAAAGCAGATTGCCAATGGGAATTTTTATGCGAGAAGGACTAAACTAGGGGACTTTGGAAGATGCTAGAAAGGGAAATTCACGTTTGTTCAAACTTTGCTACCTCCTAAACAACCTATCTCTAAACCTCCGCGTAGCGGGTGTAATTTCGTCGAGAGCCAATCTTTCTAAGTCCTTGCATTTCAAGGCTCAGAAGTAATATACAAGCGTTTTTTCGGGCCCAGATTGTGGTAATGACAGATTATTCATTGCAATCACCACAAGTAAAGACTGAACAGTGTACAGAAATTCAGGACTGATGATCAACTGATCAAAAAAGCGAAGTCATACATGTGCGCATATCCGAACTGATACGAGACGTTTGAGGATTTGACTGGTATCTTCTAATCGACGACACACAAAGTTCAGAAAAGTTAAGTGCGCTACTACAGTGGATAATTCAATCCGAGTATTGCCTCGTTTAAATACAGTAGCCAAACAATAACCAAGAGGAAAGCTTAACCAGGAGCCTCCGACGCAAACCAACCAATCTCCCATGCATCGGCGTTTTTATATTATGTAGTAATCAATAATGCATCGGCGGTCCTCCGAAACCATTCCGCCGACCAGCTCCCAGAACAGGATTAGCGCCGAAGGGCAGTCGGCGGGCGGAGCTAAACTTCCGACGTATTAGGGCTATACTAGTCTATAACAGGAATAGTGCCAAGCCCTGTCGTCGGTATATCGATAACTGCTCTTTCGAGTTGCATTGTATCGCTTCATCATCTGAGTCATGTCATCAAAACATTGCGCTAGCACGTTTAGTCTAGGCCCAAACCTCGCGTATAAATACTCAGGTTCCTGCGGGGTTCGCTTCCATGCTCGACAAACAAATATCATGAAGTTCTTTCTATCATCGCAATCCTTCAAATCCTTATCGCCAGCCAATTCAGTCTTCAAATCCTACACAATGAGTTCTAATTCCGTCTTTCCTAAGAACAATGACGCGCCAGTGCTCATCGCCGGCGCTGGTTTGGGCGGTCTCTGTCTAGCTCAGGCATTGAAGAAGCATGTCATACCATTCAAGGTCTTCGAGAGAGACTTCAAGCGGGATTTTCGCGCCCAAGGGTATCGCCTTCGCATATCAGAAGGCGGTATTTCTGGCTTGCAATATGCTTTGACGCCCGAAGTATGGAGCTTGTTTGAAAAGACATCGGCCGAGTTTCTCGGCGGAGCACATGGTGGGCGTTTCGACGTTCTTACCGCTGAGCCTCTCCCAGCTGGCGGTGGGCCCCCCGCCGGTGCTCATGGCAGGATGCAGCCATATACGGTTGATCGCACCACGATGCGCGAGGTGTTGCTGACAAATCTCGAAAATGAGCTTCATTATGGAAAGTGCGTGTCTCGTTTCGAAACCCGTGATGATGGAGTCACCGCATATTTTTCAGACGGCACATCCGAGTCTGGCTCACTCCTTGTCGGTGCTGATGGCCTGAACTCTTCAATTCGCAAGCAGCTTTTACCGGGGTATCCATTCCTTGACTCGGGATCGCGAATCATATATGGAAAATCACCTATCACTTCAGCACTTGAAGCAGAAATTTCAGCCAATCTGCTCGGTGGGATGGTCTTCTTGTCTGAAGATACCACACACAGAGTGCCAAAGACGATGTTACTCGAAGCCATCCGTTTTCCTCGGGGGCGTTCTATCGAGCACATTGAACTTCCTGAGGACTACTTTTATTGGGTCTTGCTGCTCCGCAAAGAATATTTCTCGCTCCCAGATACAAAGTTGCTTAGCCTGAGCAATGAAGAATCCGCAGAACTAGCGCTGTCACTAACCGAAAAATGGCATCCAAGTATCAGAGCAGTCGTGAAGCATCAAGATCGAACACAGACGTCAACCTTAAGAATAGCATCAGTTGATCCAAAAATTCCCGACTGGCAGTCCTCGGAGAGAGTGGCACTACTTGGGGATGCCATTCATGCAATGCCTCCTACTGGAGGACTGGGTGTCAACACTGCCCTTCGGGATGCCAGTGACCTCGCTCGAAGAATTATCAAAGCTCGCGATAACCAGGAAGGTTTGGCAGGAATCGTGGGCGAGTATCACAAAGACTTGCGGGAATATGCGCGCAAGCCACTTGCAATGAGTTGGGGCGCTGGTGGGAAAACATTCGGTCTGAGGCCACCTGACCAGTGCGAAAGACTTTCTTCATAGTATGCCTTTGTCTCCTCACGGAGTTCTATATATTTCGATTACCTCCGGCAATGTGGGATGTAACACATATCCATACGCCATGCGGATTGCTTGGGTTGGTACTGCACTTATGGATAGGGGTCTTTCTTCTGTTCACCCTTTTCATCTCCCGTTTGTCGTGTTGCATGTAGAAAGAATTATGTTTGTTTTAGCGAAATATTCTTGTATATAGTGGGAGTGCGCAAGTACACACACTTGAAGTACACCCCGGGAAACCTTGAGAAAAACGGACATGCATTAGCGTCTACACTCGAATTGGTACTGATGCTAAAATACGTAGGATAGGATTAAGCTTGGAACGATAGAGATTGGTCCTGGAACATCGGATAGCTACATGTGCTAGAGTTAAAGAATCGATGCTAAGTATTGTATCCACCACGGATGGCTCGAGAACTGTGCTATGTCCTCAATTTGATATTGTTGCCCCTATCTCAACATACATTTATGCTACAATGATGGAAGTGGTTCGACTTAGGACATATGACGGAGCATTGCGGATGAATACCAGCAAAAGTCTACTCCAGTTGACGAAGATAACATGTCACCTTCATATACACCTGAATGCGGCTTCAAAGTCGGCTTTGGACTGTAGACGTAGGGATGGATGGCTCGGGAGCTGATCCTTATGAACCAAGTTACTAGAGAACGAAAGTCATGGTCACAACGTGATGTCGGTACATTCCAGAAGGCCGCTTAAACACTCATGGTTTCTTGTTGAAGCCTCAGCCCAATTGCGTTCACTTTCGAAGTAGATTAATACAGCACGGCCGTTCGTGAAAATGGCCTACAACGTTACCGAGAAAGAAACCCAACCCAAGATTTGGAGTAACATCAACGGCACTCAGTCCGAGATCTTAGATCGGTATGCCGTATCGAGACCTGCAAGGGCTGGCCTGTTTTTATCGGGATTCCTCCGAATGCACTCATTACAGGAATCTCTTCGCAGACAATGCATACATTTTCACATGTAGTTATTCTTACATCTTTCCGGCATACTGTTAGGGGTCGATGACGGGAGTTCTGACTCATACCTCCCAATACAGCATGGAGTGGCGGTGTCGCCATCGACCAATTCATCGAGGTATCCAAGAACGGTCGCGCGAATGGCGACTTTATCATGCACCGTGAATGTGGCACTTTAGTGGAACTTAACCAAGCCACTGGACGAGCCGTGGGCGTAATGAAGACCACGATCACGCAACACTTCAACTGGGACGGTGGGAATTCGACATTGATTGCGATAATTGATCGCCTTTTCAACTTTTGTCAAAAGTCTCCTGAAGGAGAATGGATTGTTTACTACAAAGTGATCTATGAGAAGGATCGAGTCGTGCCCGTTGACAGTTACAGCGTTCCCAAGTTTGATGATAAGGATCCCAAGAAGTACCCGTACGGGGACAGACAATTAGGTGTTGCTCAGGCAAAATTGGGAAACAAGTGTCTAATTGATCTGCCTACACTACCAGGCTATCGACCTATGGTTAGAAGGAAATCCCGTGGATGACCTTCCAGGGGCTCAGAGAAGTACAAATTCGCAATAAGCCTTGCGTGTCCAGAGTTAACGGAGTCTTGTCGGGTCATTAAGTAGATACCTATCTATCTAGTACATGACTAGATTATGCAGATACTAGTGTGCAACTGGGTAATCCCTTTCAGCACTTGAGTCGACGAGAAATCTACATTCTCGAACAAATAGGAATCGGGTCATTTCACATGACTCTGCAAGCGAATAAACACGGCCGAACCTCATGTAGACTGTGTATCACTATGAATACGAAGCATGCATCGCGTGCCACGAAGTCGATGGGCGAATAGGCTGGAGGTAAAGTACGTAACTTACTATAACTATACATCACGAGAAAGAAGGTCCACCGCCAACCATATGCTGAGTCATCAGCTTCCCTAATTGGGGAGGCGGATCCGATATCGGCGGGATCCGATTCTGACTTTCTCGACCTTCGCGGGGAAACCTCCTCCATGGCTGCGACTCGTCTTCACGTCTCTGATTATACCATTCAATCTTCAAAAAGAGCCTTACGACATACAACTCACCTTATCCCTTCCCAACTGCTGATCGGATCCGTTTACATACCTCCTTTGTGCGT
The DNA here is from genome assembly GCA_023626215.1 of Talaromyces sp. PL2406. NCBI lineage: Eukaryota > Fungi > Ascomycota > Eurotiomycetes > Eurotiales > Trichocomaceae > Talaromyces > Talaromyces sp. PL2406. The sequence goes on along the minus strand of JAMAGL010000026.1, from coordinate 15,006 downwards.
TTACTGAGTCTCTCCAACTCGATGGCTTCAGCATTTCCTCCACCGCCGGTTGATACCATTGGTGAGCAATTTACTCGATCTCACCAATAAAATATTCGATAAACACTCGACCGCTAACTATAGTGTGTTAATTGCAGACTGGAACAATGTCGGCTTCAAAGTTCGTGAAGGTATAAAAATCCATCCTTTGTCCGATGAAACGAAACGTCAACAGACAATCGCTAAATTGATTTCCAGTCAATGGCCATATTGAATCGCACTTCAGCTACTCTGGTGGCGGCACTTGGTCGGAACCCAAATTCGTCGCATCCCCCCATCTCCAAATCCACGGCATGGCACCTGGCCTGAACTACGGCCAACAAGCCTACGAAGGAATGAAGGCCTTCCGCTCCCCTGACGATAAGACCGTTACGATATTCCGACCGAACCGTAATGCAGTCCGCATGCAACGCTCTGCCGATTTTGTCTCTATTCCACGTGTACCAGAGGAGCATTTCTTGAAATGTGTGAATTTGGCCGTTGCTGCGAACGCCGAGTTTGTGCCTCCGCACGAGACCGGAGCCGCGATGTACATCCGTCCTTTGATATTCGGATCTGGTGCTCAATTAGGTCTGAATCCACCAGATGAATATACGTTCGTCGTGTTCGTTATGCCGACCGGTGTCTATCATGGTGTACATGCCGTCGATGCTCTGATTCTGGAAGACTTTGACCGCTCCGCACCCGAAGGAACCGGCTCTGCCAAAGTCGGCGGAAACTACGCGCCTGTTCTTCGACACTCTCAACGCGCATACGCCGAGAAATACGGAATCACATTACACCTCGACAGCAAGACTCGCACTGAGATTGATGAATTTTCTACTTCGGCATTTATCGGTGTGCGAAAGAACCCCGCCGACAAATATGATGTGACGATCGCTGTTCCCGATAGCAAAAATGTCATTGACTCTGTCACCGCATCATCAGTCTGCGAACTCGCCTCAAAAGCGCTTGGGTATAAAGTCGAAAAACGTCGAATCCCATATGAAGAACTCCAGGAGTTCGATGAGGTATTTGCGGCTGGAACAGCTGCAGCATTGGTGCCGATCAAATCGATCACTATGAAATCGCGGAATGACAAGTTTACATTCAACGTGGGTAAAGAGGAAAGTGGCGGCGAGGTCTGTGCGAAGCTGCTAAAGATGTTAAAGGGAATTCAGAATGGGACGGTGGAAGATAGGTTTGGCTGGAATTTTCTGGTGACGGAGCCCCCAAAGGGATTTGTCGAAGGTGTCGGTGCTGAGCAGGACGCAAATGGCGTGAATATTCCATAATCTCCATTCTCCAATGCTTCCTGCCGAAAAAGGCGTCAAGCGCATAAGATCTATCTCTGTCCTTGATTCGTCGTTCTTGGCTACGCCTACTTCTAGCATCTTTTTTCTTGATTTATGATGTAGGAAATAGACAAAAGTGATGACTCTGATTCATTTTTCACTACTGTTTCTCTACTTGGTACAGCTGTATTGGTTCTCTCCTAGTTCTCCTCTCGATTAATGTCCTCTACCTTCCTCCATACACTGCTGCTGTAGCCACTGCTCTGACCGTCATTGCTGGATCTTGTTTCGTAAAAGTCTTTGGGCGGATTTTGTTTTCTTGCCGCCGATCTTCTTTCTAACAATTACCTTTCCTGGCAACCCTAGACTCACACCCTCCCGGACACAAGCATTGAAGTAATCAGGGTGATTATAGTAGCCACCATAAGGTGGAACGCACCCGCCGTAGGCCGTCGCAACTGGCTTTGGCGGCTCCGGCTCGACATAAGGAAAGAGGTCGGCATCTACGTCTGCATCGGAGTCGCTTGTCGAGTCGGAATCGGTGTCGGCATGGGAGTTAGGATTTTTGAGATCGGAAACCATTGCTACCTCTGCTGCGGCGAGTCAAGGAGATTCTTGAGCAAGTGGAAGAGAGGATGCTGCAATCTGACTCGGCGATTCATCTCCAGGAGTGTTGGAGTGCGAATGCAGCTAGCTTGGCGCAGTGGAATTCGGAGAGTCCGAACGATGAGACGATTGGACTGGCGGCTGGGTATTCCCTTCCCAGCTTTCCTTCATCTCCAATCGCATTGTTATTTTCTTTATCCGCAGCTTGGTCTTCATCCTCTTTAGCCGATTTTTCTTTTGCACCCTCTTCTGATTTTCCTTTCCCTTCTTCACTTGATCGTCTTTCTTTCCCGCATCTGAAGATTTCACGATTTCGTCTATGACGGAGAGCGAGTGTTTACGTTGGGCACTTTCACCTGCCGCAATTGTCTTCTGATGGTGGTTTAGTGTTCGGCCAGCGCTAGGGCTACCGGTGATTCCCAGTCCCAAGCACCCGGGTGGTCGATTTTCATCTGGAAATTCAAGAGGTATGGCTGGGCTAGAGAATAATCTTCTCCTCCCAGATGGAGTAGCTGGAGAGACGTCGGATGGAGCCAACCTGCGAGAAGGTGGCGTGGAAGGTATTGAAGTTAGCTGCGGCTGTGGTCCCTTTTCTCGCGACCAGGTGGGTTGTCTTGACTTGATTCCAACGTCACGAGCCACTCTATCTCTGAAGGTTGGTTGTTGGGGGCCTTGTGCAGGAGCAATTGCTCGAGTTTCGAGACCGCGAGATTGTTGCTCATCCGTACCTGACTCTGGGGATGAAACCGAACAGTCAGTCATTGCTAGAACCCCGTCTGCGTCGGACAACATGATGATCGTTGCTTTGTCTTTTGTGACTGTGACCGTGTCCTGATCAAGCTTCTCAAAAGAGACTCGATGCTCGTCTGGAATATTCGACAGTCAGAACGAAAGAGTGAGAGAAAGTGTGTACCTGATGTGTCTGAAAGAGAGATGACAGGTATGCGAGAGTGAAAGATTGAGAGAAAGAAAAAAAAAGGAGCGAAGAAAAAAAAGCGAGGGAGTGGATAAAGAGATGGGCGGGCATATTCCGTTTGTCGTGGAGGTTGAAATAGGAGAGTGACAAAACAAATTCCTTATCGTGTCTTATCTTATCGTTGGACCAGTACGGTTACTAGGGTATCGCTATCCCTTAGTCGTAGTCATACTGGGTAGTGTTGCGATGGTCTGTAGTTTGGCAATGGTCTACTCGATCAGCCGACCGGCGATTGATTCCTAGAACAAGATGTCATCCTCGAAGAATTCCGCAATGATTCATGTTATTCATGTTAGAGAGTCTGGCTCCAGTACATGCACGCCGCAAGATGAAAAACGGGGCCTCTTTCTCAGTCTCTGATTTACTCGAATTCTCCAGGGACGATAATTGAGGCATGAATTGCCATGAACATCGTTCATTGCCAATATTCTGGCCCATGCCTAGGCAATATCCTGGAATCACCAACCGCCTTAATCCTGACAGCCTGAACTTGTCGAACCATTTTACCAATAGACCAAAAAGGAGATCCCCTTAATGGAGCTTTTCGGTAATGGTCACGTGAATTTATTCCAACAGAACTGCCCGACAAGCGCCTGGCATGATGTCATCTGTCGCGAACACCTGACAGAGCATGATTTACTTCACAGCGTAGAAGTCTGAGTAAAACCGCCACGCTTCAACCCCAGTCAAAAACAAAGCACGGAGATTCCTATCATCCCGGACTAACGTCCCTCCCAGAACAAAAAGTCATTCTTTTGAAGACCATTCAAAAGTCTTAGCAAGACGGCAAAGAACATTCGAAACATGACCGGCTCAGTACCGCCGCAAATATCGAGTGACAAGCCCCTACGGAAGCAGTCGGTCGTGTCTTGTTTTGTCTTCAAACTCTGCGATGCGAAGGCACATGCCACCAAAGTGGCCCTGTTCCGACGTAGCGACAAGGTTCACACATACCAGTTACGTTATTGTCTTTCACTACCCCCACAGCTACAAGGTATGCGCAGGGTAAAAAAAAACTGACAGAGTTGCTGGCTATAGACATCATCTCGCACCAATCTCTGGTACTATCGATTCCTACACAGATGCGACACCGGTAGAGGCAGCATGGAGGGAACTGAGGGAAGAAACATCTTTAACATCATCAACGGTCAAACTATGGCGGAAAGGAAATGCATTTTCTTTCCAGGATGAATCGGTCGGTAGAGAATGGACCATCTATCCGTTTGCATTCTTACTCAAGCCGACAAGTAACCGGACAGAAGCCACAAATTCGGTTGAGAATCGCGACACTGATGACGGGGATGGCATTGCTTTGGACTGGGAACATGATTTCTACAACTGGCATGACCCAGAGGAGGTGCTATCACGACTAGACGAGAAAGGATTGGACGCGACCATGTGTGGCCAGAAATTTGTGCCGCGTATTGCGGACTCATTGAAAAATGTATACCCGGAATACAAGCTCGGACCGACAGCGGGTAGACGTTTAAGGACGGGTCTACAGCAATTACAGAATGACCATGAAAGTGGGGCGAGAGAGCTGGCCACGATTGCCCTGAACATACTCAAAGATATTCTGCTGGAGATACGACCGTCCAAATTGCGGGTTGATCGAAACGAGGATAAGTGGAACGTCTGGTGGAGGGATGTGCGGCTCGTATCGTGGCATGTTTGGAAGAACGGAAGAGAGTCCATGGGCGCAGCCATCGGTAGTGCGTTACTATCTGTGCTTGCGGACCTGGAAAAGCTATATGAGGAAAGGGGTTGTGAGGACGGTGTCGTTCGCATTGTTGAGAGTTCGATTGAAAAGAGGGAAGCAATGACGAAGAGGCTCTGCGAGGCGTTCGACTCTTATCTTCGGGAGAAAGTCATCGGGAAGGCGGTTACGGAACGGAGAAAGACCTTGAGAGTAATGACATTGTCAGCGAGTTCCACAATCAGGGAATCCATCCTACACTTTCTGAGAAGGGATGGTTGCAACAGCGACATCTCATTCGAAAGTCTAGATGTGCGAATCCTGGAGTCAAGACCACTCTATGAAGGTGTGACTCTCGCATCGACGATATTATCGTCATTGCAATCGTTTGGTGAGGATGTTGCACGACCAAAAGTTAACGTCTCCCTGTGCACAGACAGCTCAGCAGCACTGGCAGCCAGAGATGTGGACGTGCTATTGATAGGTGCCGATCGTATCGCAGGGTTCGATGGCGCAGTGAGCAACAAAACTGGCAGCTTACCTGCAATTCTAGCAGCGAAACACATCTCCCCCCGGGTCAGAATACTTGTCATCAGCGAATTAGATAAAGTAGCCCAAGCCGAGTCGATAGAAAGCCACTCAGAAGAGGACAACGATGCGGAGGAAGTGTCACGTGCGTGGCGACTGGCTGGGGTGAAGGGCGCTGACGTAATTGACAGTCAACAGTCAACGGGTGACAACGGCTTGGCAGTCAGGAATGTCTACTTTGAGTGGGTTCCGTCGGCGTTGATTGACTGTTACATTACGGACGAGGGAGTCATGGGTGTCGCTGGTATACGTGAGCGATCTACCTGGGTCAAACAGCAAGTCCGTAGGTTTTTTGATCATTTGTGATTGCAGGTATATGTATAGCGATGTGGTGAGCTGTGCAGTGCCCACAGGACGAGGTGTGGTGAGGTCAACGTAGTCGCCGTTAACGAGAAGTTACATAGAGGCAAGTCTCTGTTAAGCGAGATCATCAGGTGGCGACACTGGCGAGTCACAAGAGACACAGCACGTTACCTTGATTTGATCCGGTGCTACAAGGCAGGGTTAATGTATTTGAGTGATCAATACCAATGATTGACCGCGCGGGTAGACTGTTGCCATGGCCTGCATTCCTGAAACTTGCCTTGACTGTCTCGAAATTAAGGAGTCGTCTCGCGAACATCAAACAGGATCATGACTGGCTCTGAGTGAATGCTCGAGCAACCAGTCATGAAGGCGTGGCTGGGGGTGCTGGATGTCTCGTGTGTGTAATTTATGTATGCGACACTTTGTATTGAACGTATTGTACGTACGGATTGACGGGTGGGGGCGAATCCGGGGTCGAATCCACCCCCGGAATCGTCAGAGTTTAGTCTAGGCAGACGACTCCGCTAACTCCAGCCCCACCAAACCCGCCCTTATCGCCCGCTATGCATGTACTTTATTTGCTATATGCGGTACTATGGACTCGTGAGGTACATGCCTTGGCCTTCGGTAACCCTAGCCGGCCGGGTCTGACGGAAACGACTTTGCTGGCAAGCACACTCTACCACCCAACCCCGCTCCGACACTCCCATCGAGATTCCATACCCAAGCCTATGATTCGTCGTCTTGCAAAAAGAGGGGTGTCAGACCTCTCCTTTCGTACGCGTCACAGATTTCGATTGGTTCCCATCCCTGGCTGACCGTGTTAGTCAACGATGGGGTTATTCTCGTCACCTGCCCAAGCAGTGAACGTATGTGTGGCGTGGCCCGATGATATATATGCTTTGTACCCCCTTACTCGTCGTTTCGACTCTACTCTTCGAGTACATGTCTACTTCATCTACCATCAGACGAATCCATCACCTGCTTTCTCTTTCAGCAAGCAAGACTTTTTAATCAAGGGACCATATCCTGCAAAGACTCCTACTTATTCAACTTCGTGAAAGGCATATGAGCAATAGTAACCGACAAAAAGGTTGCTTCGCCACCCACGCTTCTCGCCTATAATTTCAACTGTCATCTGAAATCTCCGCTCATCCAAGACCGAGTCATCATGTCTTCCGCCGTCGTCTCTCAAGCAGGCCAGATCCTGCGTGAAATGTTCAAGATTCCCAGTCGTGCCCGCGAACAAGTGGGAACAACTTGGCGGAGTCTTAGGCAGACCGGTTCGTCCCTCATCGTCTTTGGTTTACCATCCAAGAACTCAGACTAACCGTGACTTGTTTTGAAATAGAAAAACCCAAGAAAGAACTCCTTCAAACCTCGCTCATGATCCATCGTCCCATCTGGATTACTGGTGTTGCTGGCACTTATACAACGGCTTACGCGTGTTACCTAACGATGAAGTACATGCGAAAGTTGAAGCGCTAAATTTGTTCCGTCTCTCCTTTTTTTCCTCGAGAGTCATATCTCTATCCACTACTGTTTATGGAGAGAGAAAACGTCGCGTTGTTGATTTACTTTTATGTTATTGATGTCTCTTCCCTTCTCTTTCGTACGGTCGTACCCAGCTGAACTATCCCACGAAGACGTATAGAAACCTAGCAATCTCGGTCATCCTTTACTTGTGCTATTTGTTGTAGTCCCTTATATCATGTTGGTCTTATTTGATACTACTCTTAGCTACACAGTAATGGCAAGACTTGTCAGACCTCGATACCTACCCTACGAATGTAATTTTTAAAAGCGTACAGCCTCCATTCCACACGGAGATTCCAGTCACAGCTCTCAACCGGCTTGTGAGCTGATGAGGCCGGTTATACGGTGCAATTTGTCACTCAAAATCACAGTACTTCGGGAAAAAAAAAAACATCTCTCTCCGCGTGAATCGAATTTTTGAAATTGCGCGCCCAGATCCGGCCGGAAACGGTTGTAATTTCACCAGTTTATTCCTCGAAGTCAGAGCTATCAATTGATCCTAGTTTTACTAGGTAAGTCGCTAGCAATGGCTGCGAGCGCGGTTGCAACGCCCTTGACGGGTGGAAATCTCGTTCCGTCAGGCGTTCGCGACGCGACCACACCAACAATCACAACACCACAACAAATTGAGCAACTTACCAACCAACCTGGCACCACACCGATCCGGAGACGGATCCGTGATTTTCTTCGATTGGGATTTACGCGGATGGAGCAACTAGCAGAGCTTGCAGACCTCATGCTGCAGCAGCTACGCGAGCATCCTAATGACCAGATGAATTTATCCCAACAATTGAGCAACCAACCGCATACGAAGCACCGACCGCACCACGTACAACATCACGAACGCTAGCAACCGGACCAACTAAGGCCATCCCATTCAATCCGAACGGCCCTGAAAAACGGCCTCGAGGGCGTCACCCCAAGTCCAAATCGTCTAACAACGACGAAGGGCAGGCTACGCCACATGAGCATATCGATACGGCGCTCGCAGCCAGTCAGCCCTTGCCAACAACAATCGACCCAGCATTGCTCCACAACCCCAACCCGTCACCATCAACGGCGCCAAAGATGGCGCGTAAAGCAACACGCTCACAGGGCCTGGATCCAAACGTTGATATGCGTAACGACCCGGAACAGCCACTCCGTGAGCAACGCCGCCGTGAACGATCCCGGTCTCAATCGTACGATAATACACCATTACCACCGCTTCCGCCAATGAATATGCAGTTTGATAGGGACGAAAATCTCGTACTTGAGAGCACAGCCAGCTTCCGCGAAATCGACAGCGGAGAGTTTAATTCGGATGCACGCCGTGATATTCTATCACAATTCACTACTGAACGCAGTAACCGCCCCCGGAATCCTCCAATTGAGGAGGAAGATGAGAATAATATGACACGCTCATCCCCTGACCCAATCAATAAATGGTAGATACAACGCTATTTGAAATCCTACAATATAACACGCACAAATCAAAAGATGAGGTCATGGCAACATTTCTCCGTGATTCTAATATACTCAAGGCTTCCATTATTGCCATTCAAGAACCGTGGAAGAACGAATACGACGATACGACGCATCAACCCGCATGTCTCACCCACCAATTGCTTCACCCGAAATCTATCAACGGTGTACGCGCACGTGTGGCAATATATATCAACAAGAAGATCGACCCCGCCAAATGGACGCACACGGTCGTGTCCGCTGATTATCAAATCCTTCACTTACGCCATCTCCGTGGTGAGCAATCCCACGATCTCTACATCCACAACATCTACAACGAGCCCAATTCGCCTACGTTCACCCTCTTGGACCAGGAGCTAGCCCGTCTAGGCCATTCCCAGACGATCGAGCACCTAGTTCTTGGCGATATGAACGTCCACCATCCTGCCTGGGGAGGTCCCGGCACCAAAATCGACAATGAAAGCACCGAATTGCGAGAAATCGCGGACCGCCATGAGTTGGAGCTCGCCACCGAGGAAGGCATCATCACGTGGGAACGTGGCCAATCAAAATCGACGATCGATCTCACGTTTCTATCCAGAAGCCTCTTCCACCGTATGGTCCTCATCGAGCGCGCTGACACCGTACAACATGATTCCGACCACTGGCCAATCCGGACACAGATCGATATCCAGACACCAATCAATGAACCCCCAAAACGCCGCAATTGGAAGGCCACCGATATCAAGTTGTTGACCGAGATCCTGGAACGGGACCTTACCGTGCCAGATCTCGCGAACGCCTCCAAACCCTGCATCGAGCTATCCACCGTGGCCTTCACCTCCACGATACGCCATGCTATCGAGAAGACCGTCCCGTGGGCGCGTCCCAGTGAATGGAGCAACCCCGATTTCACGCCTGAATGCAAAGACGCGGTAAAGCTTTGCCGCCGCTTACGTCGCTTACATTCTAACACCCATAATCCATGGATCTGCCGCGCTTATCTACGGGCCCGGAACAAGAAGAAACGGCTTGTGAGCAAGTCCTTGAGGCTTGGCCACCGCCGGCGTGTTCAACAGGCTACGGAAAAGGGCCCTCAAGGCCTCTGGCGGTTGGCCAAGTGGGCACGTTCTCGCAGAGGCCTCTACGAATCAGGGGTTACGCCAACGCTCACATCAGTTGACGGACGCACGGCGGAGACGGTGGAAGCCAAAACGGCGCTTCTTAGCGAGACCTTCTTTCCCGCGATTCCAGAGGCCGATTTGGCGGATATCGACGACGCCGTGTATCCTGAGCAGCTCCCGTTTCCAGAGTTTCCACGCCACGAGATTGAGAGCGTGATTCGCTCAACGCCACCGGATAAGGCCCCTGGTGAGGATATGATACCAAACAGCTTCTGGCACCAAATTGTGGGCATCCCCGTGGTGCTCAATACACTCTATCAGATATATTACGCCTGCATCCGAACTGGCTACAACCCGTCACATTTCCAACGGTCAATCACAGTCGTGCTCCGTAAGGGTGCACCGATAGGGACTACCGTACGCCAAAAGCATATCGCCCAGTGGCTCTACTCAACACGCTGGGCAAGTTCTTAGAAGCGATTATTGCACGCGGGATTAGCTATGCCATGGAAACAAAAGGACTACTCCCGAAGGGCCATCTCGGAGGCCGGAAAGGGATATCAACGGACCACGCTGTCCAGATTATCCTTGACCGAATCCGGATTATTTGATTATCAGGAAAAACCTCGCGCACCTATGAAAACGCACCCCCGCAGGTAAAAAGCACTGCGGGAAAGAATCCAAGTTATAAAAGACTCTGTCAAGAACCCATTTACCCGTTTTCACCGGCTCATTCAACGTGGTTGAGTGATGCCGCCGAAGAAGGGCAAAAAGGGGGGAGCGTGGCCAATGCCACGCTTCGATGATGACCCTGATATACGCGCATATGCAGCCTCGGCAATCAAAGAACTCGAAGCATTGAAGAAGCGCTGTGAGAATGAGGCGAATGCCGTGCCAATTGACATCGTGAACGACGTGGTGGCGGCGTTCTCGCACCTGGCTCAACGGATGAAAGACACGCCAACGAACGAGCGGCTCGTACAGCGGCTCGCGCGGGTGGAATTGGGCATAGAGATCAACACCACCAAAAGCAACACCAACCGCCTGGTGGAGGCGATATGCCAACCAACACCTCCGGGCTCACGCATCCACGGTATCCCGAAAATTTCGTCAAACTACAGTCACGTGACGGCTAGTTCGGAGTCGTACGTCCAAGGATGGGGACGGGGGGGTGCCTTCACTCCCTCCTACAGTCCCCAGTGTGGGAGTTTCCAGCGGAGCAAGCTCTCCGCAGACCCCATTCCCAAGCCAGGAGGATCTCGAGATCTACCTGGAGCGTACGGACGCCAATATTGTCAACCCGATACGCAGATCTCCAGACAAGGTCGTCAACGCCGCCAATCGAGCCATCCAGTCCACGCAGGACATCACTATCGCCCACCAACGTCTTCTAGCAGCGCGAGCGCTGCCTAGTGGCGATATCATCCTTCTCGCAGCCACCGTGGACGACGTGGATCAGCTCACCCGAAAGAACAGCTGGATCCGCACCTTTGGCGTGGACATCCGGATCCGGAAACGCACCTGGGGCGTCGTCGTACACGGCGTCAGCACCAATATCGACCCAAAACAGGCCATTTTCAAGACGATACTCGCCTCCCAGAACGCCGCGGTGTTTGCCTATATCCCAGCACCGTTCAATACGACATACATCGGGTGGCTACTCAGCGAGCAGAAGATCCGGGAGCAGAAGCTCACGAAGGCACACCTCATTGTAATCTTTGACGATGAGCGGGTGGCCAATCTCCTCACGATCAAATGAGGACTAGTCATCCACGGGACCCAGCACTCGTGCTCAATCTACGACAAGGCCGCTAACCTCCAGCAATGCTTCAAATGCCAGATGTACAAGCATATCGCACGACACTGTCAGCGCCAGATCTGCTGCGCCTATTGCGTGGGATCTCACGATACTGGGGACTGCCCTACACCACGAGAAAAAGACTACGCCAAATGCGCCAACTGCGCGGCAGAGAATACTCGAATCAAGGACCCCGTAAAGAAGCTCAACGACAAGCATTTCGCCTATGCGCGTGAATGCCCCATCCGGGCATCATGTCTGGCAGAGGCTCACCAACGTCGTACATACGGCCCACAATTCTACCCCGAGGTCGCGAGACCCAGCAACCGCACTCCCGGAATCGTCACCCAGAACGATCCCACACCTGCAGAAGCAGAGAAAAGCCCGCGTACAGAATCTCGAACAGAGCCATCAACAAGACGCCGCTCAGCCCCGTCACGGCGCAAGAGCGCAGCACGGAAACGAACCGCGGATCCAGGCAGTCCAACCAGGCCCAACACCTGAGCCCAGAAGAAGACCATGCATTCGCAGGTCAATGAGGAGGCAGAGGTCATGGCCGCAGCAGATCCAGAATCAGAGCCTCAAGCGGAGGCTCCTGTCGATCCCCGCTCCCTTATTGTGTACGAGACCCGTACACGCATCCGATCCAAATCGACACTGGGAACGCCCATCTTGCAGTCTGATATCGCGCCATTACAGGAAACGCACATCGAGTCCATCCGTCCTGGCCGCCGCGGCAGGAGCGCGCGTACAATCCCTGACGACGACTCAGAGGACGAGCTGAGCCGCTCAGACTACGACACGTTCACCAAACCGAGCGAGCCTGTCGACCAGGGTGACACTATAATGACCACGAATCTTGAAGACAGCGCTTGGGCTACGAATCAGTCATGAATCAGTACACCAATCGACTACGAATCTTACAGGCCAACTGCTGGAAATCGCGCGACGAGGTCCAGATGCACCTCTTCGGTGAAAGAGAGGTGCAAGACTACGACATCCTGGCTATCCAGGAACCCTACATCAACAAAAGAACCGACCCCTTGACGACGTACTCACTGGCGCTCCAAAACCGCTTCCACATCCTGCTGCAGCCCACGCCACGAAAAGACTACAAGGACCGCCCACGGGTCTGCTTCTACGTGAACAAGCGTATTGACCCGACGACGTGGGAGATACGGTTCATGGCAGAGATCTGAGCGTGCTGATCCTTCATACCGAACACGGCACAGTTCACATCCACAATATATATAATCCAGGGAAGGCCAGTGTCCAGGAATCGGCGCTTGACACTCTCCGCGGAGCAATGACTCCCAGGGCGCAACATATCGTGCTTGGGGACTTCAATCTCCATCACCCACTTTGGTCAGGCACGCAGTATAGACACGTTGACGACGAGGCCGCTGAACTGATTGATCTCATGGACGAGCACGGGCTGGAGCAGCTGCTGCCACCTGGTACGGTGACGTACGAGAAAGCAGATGCCAGGACCACTATTGATCTTATCTGGGCGTCGTTCACGTTGACAGACCGGTGAGTGAGTTGTACTGACAGACGTGAGTGGTGGTACGGCGCAGACCACGTGCCTATCCTCACTCAGTTCGATCTCACTCCGGTGAGCGTTCCTCCTATAGTCCGCAGGGACTGGGGTTCGTCGGATTGGGAGCTCTTTCTGAAACTGATGAGCACGTACGATTGGCACCCGCGCGAGCTAGTGGATAGAGACGAGATTGACAACGCGGTGACATATCTAATTCATGCGATTGACAAGACAGCAGAGCAGGCGACTCCTACGAAGCAGATCACCCCCTACTCCCGAGCTGGGTACACCCCAGAGATGGCGGATCTCAAGCACCAGGTCTCACGGTGCCGGAAGTACGCTCGTTGAACGGATTCAGCGGAGGCGTGGGAGTACAAAGAGGCAAAGAAGGAGCTTAAGAAATGTACGAATCAGCTGGCGCGAGATCTCCACCGACACCGAATCGAGGAAGCAACGGAATCGCTGAGTGGATTCTGGAAGATGGCACGCTGGGTTCGCAACCGAGGCACGCCACGCGCATCATTCACACCAACGCTGAAGCATAATGATACCGATTACGCCGCCCCAGAGGAGAAGGCGAGGCTTTTCCGCGAAGTATTGCACCCGGAGCCTCCGGAGGCAGACCTTGCGGACATAGCACGCTTCCAATATCCTAAACCATATGAGACCCCTCGTATCACGTTGGACGAGGTGCGTACGGTAATCAGTAATGTGAAGCCGAACAAAGCTCCAGGCCTGGATGGCATCCCAAATCTGGTTCTCCAACGACTGCTTCCCCTGATTGAACGCTATCTAGTGAATCTTTTTAATGCATGTCTACGGTGCCAATACTGTCCAAATCACTTCCGACAGTCCACCACGGTGGTAATCCGCAAACCGGGAAAGCCTGACTACACAGATCCGAAAGCGTATCGTCCAATCGCGTTGTTAAGCATCGCCGGGATGGGGCCGCTGTCAACTCGCGAGGCCTACGACCGTCACATATCTAATTTTTGCTAGCAATATATAGCTTTCTAAAACTAGTAAAGTCTTTTTTTAATAAATAATTTGCACTTTGTTACGAATCAACCTGCATGACGCTAAATTATACTATGACCAAGAAGGAAAGGTCACTTTGGATTTATGAGCGTATGAACCATACAATGACAAGACCAGTGGAAGGATGTCAGGATGAGACTTTGGTATGGGACACGCACCAAGTCACGTAGAGATACGAATAATATATCATTATTTGGATTGATAACGAATAGAGGAAACTGTTGAATATAGAATATCTTGGTGGATGTGTTGTTCTGATAAGGGAGTGGGTCTGTATATATATGGTGTATATAACTAGTTCATTAGCCTCTTAAGATTAGAAGAATAATTAATAATTTAACTTACTTTAATAGGTTATAAGCCTAGCGCGTCTCTATTAAGCTAATATGCTCTTAATTAATTTGAACTCTACTAAAAAGGGCTAAGCCTCTATTTGAATATAATACTTATGCTATCTGAGATGCTGATGAATACTGTCTAGGAAGTATGAATAAAATATTAATAATAATAGAATAAAGATTTAAATGAGATGAGTTGCTTTCTTACTACTAGAAATAAGAAAATCCTACTATATAAGTGATTTAAAGATATGGTAGGTCGCTGTATGACCTATTATTAGGTAATATATTATTTTTAAATAATAATGAGATAATAATATGACAGATCACTGTACTAGGATATTACTAAAGATAATACTAAAATCTTTAATTTATTATTATTATAAAGCTACACTAGAATGGATTTAAATAATTCTATATTATCTTATCTAGCAATCTTGATAATATATATTGCCAAGAATACTATCTCTTTATCAGTAATAGTGCCCCTTTAGTCTTTAAAAAGGCAAAGAAGAGATAAATAGAAGAGCCATGCTTAGATAGAAAGAGAATTTAATCTTCTTACTTATTTAAAATACTTATATTATTAGTACTATAAATAAATATAGATAGCTTACTTTTTATTACTATTCTTAGCAGGTTATTTGATCAGTGAAGTAAAGAGAAATAATATGCAATATTTTAAAAGAATAAAGAAGAAATAA